>JAUUDZ010044401.1:0-21316 GCA_032361705.1 Panulirus versicolor | reverse complement strand
TTACCCTACAATACACCACACCACACTACAATGCATAGCAGTACACTACACTACCCTACACCACACCGCACCACACTGCACCACACCATACTACAATGCACAGCACTACACTACATTACCCTACACTACACCACACCACACTAAAAATGCACAGCACTACATTACACTACCCTACACTACACCACACCACACTACATGCATAGCAATACACTACACTACCCTACACCACACCACACCACACTACAATGCACAGCACTACACTACATTACCCTACAATACACCACACCACACTACAATGCATAGCAGTACACTACACTACCCTACACCACACCGCACCACACTACACCACACCATACTACAATGCACAGCACTACACTACATTACCCTACACTACACAGCATCACACTACACCACAGCACACTACACTACCCTACACTACACCACACCACTCCGCACTACAATGCACAGCACTACACTACACTACCCTAAACTACACCACACCACGCTGCAGTACACAGGACTACACTCCCCTACAATACAACACACCGCGCTGCTGTACTCAGCACTACACTACACTACATTACACTGCACTACAACACACTGTACGACAACAAACTACACTACAATACGCAGCACTAAACTACATTTCACTACGCTATACAGTGCGCTATAACACATCATTCTGCAGTGTGTTATACAACGCTCTTCTAAGCTACGTTACACAGCACTACACGGCACTATAGTCCTCCATATAGTTCTGACTTATATCACACTTAACCACATTATCATGGGCTAGACTGCCACATGTGATAATGAATTCTATTACACTCTACCATAATACGTTAGCTTATATTTCCCTACACTGTCCCACTCAGCGGTAAAGAACTCTGCACCACACATTCTACTTTCCAGTGCATTATTTTACACCTACACTTCACCAACGAACAATACACTACTCTTCACTATCCTGCAGTGACCAACATCGTATTGTTTGATGTCGTAATACAATTCATAACACTTCACTACAATACCCTTAACCACATTACCGTACACTATACCACCCTACACTACACTACCACATACCACAGCAGCCTACACCGCATTGCTGTACACTACAATATTCTACGCCACACTACCATGCATCACAGCTCCCTAACACACTCCAGTACACTATAACAATACGCTATCATACACTACAACGCTTTCAGACATTACAACACTCCACACCACATCAGCATACAATACAACACTCTATATCACAATATCATACACGACAACACTTTACATAACACTATAATACACAACAACACTTCACACCACACTATCATACACTTTAACACTCTACACCACACTATCATACACTACAGCATTCTACACCACACTACCATACACTACAACACTTTATTCCACTCTATCATACAGTTTAACACTCTACACCACACTATCATACATTACAACACTCTACAATACACTGTTATACACTACAACGCTCTACACCACACTATCATACATTACAACACTCTACGTACACTATCATACACTACAACACTATACACTAAACTATCATACACTACAACACACTATACCACAATGTCATACACTACAACACTCTACACCACACCATCATACACTACAACATGCTACACCCCAGTATCATACACTACAACACTATACACTACACTATCATACAAGACAACCCTCAGCACCACGCTATCATACAATACAGCAAACTAAACCACGCTCTCATACACTACAACACTCTACACCACACCACCATACACTGCAACACTTTCCGCCACACAATCACACACTACAACTCTCGACACAACACTGTCATACACTACAGCACTCTACAAAACAATATCATACATTACAACACACTACGTCACACTGTCATACACTACAACATTCTACACTACACTATCATTCACTACAACATTCTACACCACACTATCATACGGTACAACAAACTACGAAACACAATCGTGCTCTAAAAAACTGTACAGCACACTATGATACACTACAACACTGTACACCGCACTACCATACATTAACACTACGCGACACTATCTTACACTACAGCCCTCTACACCACAATATCATACACTACAACATTCTACACCACACTGCCATACGCTACAACACAGTACATAACACTATCATACTCTATAACACTATACATCACACCATCATATACTACAACTCTCTGTTCAACGCTGTCATACACTACAACGCTCTACATCACACTGTCATACATCACAAGACACTATGCCACACTATCATACACTACAATAGTCTACACCACACTATCATACACTTTAACACTACACCACATAATCATACACTACTACACACTACATCACATTATATCAACTCTACAGCATTTTACATCACGCTATCATAGACTACAACACCTTACATCACACTATCATACACTACAACACTCTACACCACATGATAATACACAACAAAACTCTACACCACAATATCATGCACTACAACACTCTACACCGTGCTATCATACATTACATGACCCTACACCTCAAATACATGCACTACAGCACTCTACATATCATACATTACAACACCATACACCACACTAACATGCACTATAAAACTCTACACCACACTATCATACACTACAACACTCTATACCACACTATCATACATTACAACATACTACGCCACACCCTCTTAGACTACAACACTGTACACCACACTATCATACACTACAACACTCACACCATAATATCATACGTTACAATACTTTTATGCTACACTATCTTACACTACGTAGAACACTCTACACCACAATATCATACACTACAACACTCTACACAACACTGTCATACACTACAACACACAACATCACACAATCATACTCTACAACACCTTACATCACACCATTATACACTACAACACTCTATACAGCACTATCATGCATTACAACACATTACGCCACACTACAACCCTCTACACCACACTACAATGCATTACAATACATTACGCCACACTATCATACACTACAACACTTTACACCACAATATCATGAACTACAACACTCTACAGCACACTATCATACACAACAACACTCTAAACCACACTACCATACACTACAGCACTCTCCGCCGCATTTCTTACATTACAACACACTACGCCACACTGTCATACACTACAACACTTTACACCAGACTATCATACATTACAACACTCTATACCACACTATCACACTCTACAAGACTCTACACCACAATATCATACACTACAACACTCTACTTAGCACTATCATACATTACAACACTCTACACCACACTATCATGCATTACAACACTCTACACTACAACACGGTACATCACAGTATCATACACCACAACACTCTGCAACACGCTATCATACACTACAACACTACACTCCAATATCATACACTACAACACACTACGCCACACTGTCATACTCTACAACACAAAACATTACGCTATTATACACTACAACACTCTACAACACGTTATCATACACAAGAACTGTCATACACTACAACACTCTATACCACACTATCATACATTATAACACACTACACCACACTATCATTCACTATAACAATCTTCAACACACTATCATTACAACACTCTTCACCACACTATCATACACAACACTTTACACCGCACTATCGTACACTACAACACTCTACAACACACTACCATACACTACAACACTCTACACCACACTATTATACACTTTAACACTCTACACCACACTATCACACACTACAAAACACTACATCAGACTATTATACTCTACAATACTCTATATCACACTATCATACACTGCAACACTCTAGACCACACTTCATAGATTACAACACTCTACACTTCACTGTTATTCACAACAAAACTCTATATCACATTGTTATATACTACAAAACTCTACAAAGCACCCTCATACACTCCAACACTCTACACCACACTACCATACACTACAACACTCCACACCACACTCTTATACACTACAACACTCTATACGACACTCTCATACACTCAACACTCTCCAACAAACTATTATATATTCTAACACTCTACACCTCACTAACATACACTTTAACACTCTACACTACACTATCACACACTACAAAACACTACATCAGACTATCATACTATACAATACTCTGCATCACACAATTATACACTACAACACTCTAAACACACTTCATACATTACAACACTCTACACTTCACTGTTATACACAACAACACTCTACATCACATTATCATATAGTGCAGCACTCTACAATACACTCTCATACATCACAACACTCTACACCACGCTATCATACACAACAATACTCTACACCACACTATCATACACTACAACACTCTATACGATCCTATCATACAATTTAAAACTCTCCAACAAACTATCATACACTTTAACACTCTACACCACACTATCATACACTTTAAAACTCTACACCACACACGTTAACACTCTAAACCGCACTATCATACATTACAAAACACTACATGAGACTATCATACACTACAACACTCTACACAACACTGTTATACACAAAAACACTCTACACCACATTATCATATACTACAACACTCTACTATGCACTCTCATACACTTCAACACTCTACAACACACTATCATACACAACAGCACTCTCCACCACACTATCATACACTACAGCACTCTACGACGCACTATCATACATTACAACACTCTACACCACACTATCATACACAAATGCACTCTGAACACACTATCATACACTATAACACTCTACACCACGTTATCATACAACACAAATCTCTGCATAACACTATCATTCACTACAACACCACACCCCACTATTATACAGAGCAACACGCTACGCCACACTATCATACACTACAACACTCTATACCACACTATCACACTCTACAAGACTCTACACCACAATGTCATACACTACAACTCTCTACACCGGACTATCATACATTACAACACTCTACACCACACTATCACGCATTATAACACTCTACACCACAATATCATACACTACACCACTCTACACCACATTATCTTACACTACAACACTCTGCAACACGCTATCGTGCACTACAACACAATATCATATACTACAACACACGACGCCAAACTATCAAACACTACAACACTCTACATCACACTATCATATACTACAACATTCTACGTCACACTATCATACACTCGAACTCTCGACACAAAACTATCATACACTACAACACTCTACACTACACTATCATACATTATAACACACTGCACCACACTATCATACACTATAACAATCTACACGACACTATCATACTCTACAACACTCTATACCACACTATCATACACAACAACAATCTACACCACACTATCGTACACTACAACACTCTACACCCCACTATCATACACTGCAACAATCTACAACACATTGTCATACACTACAACACTGCCAACACTATCATACACTACAATACTACACCACATTATTATACACTACAACAGACTACGCCACACTAACATACACTACAACACTCTACACCATATTATCATAAGCTACAATACTTTACACAAAACCATCATACACTGCAACAATCTACACAACATTATCATACGCTACAACACTGCCAACACTATCATACACTACAATACTACACCAAACTATTATACACTACAACACACTACGCCACACTAACATGTACTGCATTACTCTACACCATACTATCATACATTGCAACCCTCTACACCAAACTATCATACATTAAATCTCGGCACCACTCTGTCATACATCACAAAACTCTATACCAGACAAACATTCATTACAACACACTACACCACACTATCATACACTATGAAACTCTACACCGCATTATCATACTCTACAGCACTCTACACCACAATATCATACACGTCAACTCTCTACACCACATTATCAGTCACTACAACACTCCACACAAGACAAACATGCATTGCAACACACTACACCACACCATCATACACTATAGCACTGTACACCGCAATATGATACTCTACATAATTCTACACCACAAAATCATACACTTCAAAACTCTACACCACATTATCATACACTACAACACTATATACAAGACCATATACAACATTACTACACCACAGCGTCATACACTACAACATGCTACGCCACATTATCATCCACTACAACTCTCTACACCACGCTATCATACATTACAACACACTACACCACACTATCATACACTACAACAGTCTATATCATTCTATCATACTCTACAACCCCCTACATCACACTATCGTACGTTACAACACTCAAAACCACAGTATTATACACTACAACACTCTACACCACACTATCATACACTACAACACTCTACACCATACTATCATACACTACAACACTCTACACACACTATCATACACAACAACACTCTACACAATACTAACGTACACTACAACACTCTACGCCACACTATCATACACTACAGCACTCTGTACCACACTATCATACACTGCAACAATCTACATAACATTATCATACGCTATAACACTGCCAACACTATCATACACTACAATACTACACCACACTATTGTACACTACAACACACTACGTTACACTAACATACGCTACAATAGTCTACACCATACTATCATACACTACAACACTCTACACCATGCTATCATGCACTGCAACAATCTACACCACATTATCATACACTACAACACTGCCAACACTATCATACACTACAATACTACACCAAACTATTATACACTACAACACACTACGCCACACTAACATACACTTCAACACTACACCATACTATCATACACAACAACACTCTACACCGCACTATCATACATTGAATCTCAGCACCACACTGTCGTACATTACAAAACTATATACCAGACAAACATGCATTATAACACACTACACCACACTATCATACACTGTAACACTCTACATCACTCCAACACACTCTACAACTCTCTACACCACAATATCATACACGCCAACACTCTACACCACATTATCATACACTACAACTCTCTTCACCACGCTTTCATACATTACAACACACTACACAAAAACATCATACACTATAGCTATGTACACCGCAATGTCATACTCTACATCACTCTACACCACAAAATAAATACACTTCAACTCTCTACACCATATTATCATACACTTCAACACTATACACAATACAACCATATACAACAGCACTACACCACACTATCATACACTACAACAAACTACGCCACACTATCATACACTATAGCTCTCTACACCACGCTATCATACATTACAACACACTACACCATACTATCATACACCACAATACTCTATACCACTCTATCATACTCTACAACACCCTACATCACACTATCGTACGCTACAACACTCAACACCACATTATCATTCACTACAACACTCTGCACCACCCTATCATACTCTACAAAACTCTACACCATACTATCATACACTACAACATTCTATACCACACTATCATACACTACAACACTCTACGTCACATTCTCATACACTACAACACTCTACATCACACTATCATACAGTACAAAACCCTGTACCACACTCTCATACACTACAACTCCCTATGCCACACTGTCATGCACTACACCACACTATCATACACAACAGCACTCTACACCACATTATCATACACTACAACACTCTACACCACACTATCATAAACTACAACACTCTAAACAACACAATCATACAATACAAAACTCTACACCATACTATCATACACTTTAACACTCTCTACCACACTATCAAACACTTTAACACTCTAAACCACACTATTATACACTTTAACGCTCTACACAAAACTATCCTACACTACAAAACACTATATCAGACTATCATACGCTAAAACACCTTATATCACACCATTATACACTACAACACTCTACACCACACTATCATACACTACAACACTCTACAGTACACATTTATTCACAACAGCACTCCACACAGCATTATCATATACTACAACACTCCACAATACACAATTATACACGAAAACACTCTACATCACACTATCATGCACTACAACACTCTACACCACACTATCAAATACTACAACACTCTATACGACACTATCATACACTTTAACACTCTACACCACACTATCAAATACTCTAACGCGCTACACCACACTATCATACACTTTATCACTATACACCACACTATCATGCACTAAAAACACTACATCTGACTATCATACTCTCCAACACTCTACATCAAATTATTATACACCACAATGCTCTACACTACACCACACTATCATGCACTACAACACTCTACAGTACACTATTCTACACAACAACACTTTACACCACTTTATCATATACTACAATACACTCTCATACACAAAATCACTCTACACCACATTATGATACACAACAGCACTCTTCACCACACTATCATACACTATAATACTCTACGCCACACTATCATACACTAAAACACTCTACACGACACTATCATATATTACAACACTCTATGTGACACTATCATACACTTAAACACTCTACACCTCACTATTATACACTTTAACGCTCAACACCACAGTCATACATAACAACACTCTACACCACACTATCATACACTACAATACACCAGACTATCATACTCAACAAGACTTTACACCACATTATCACATACTACAAAACTCTACGTACACCACACTGTCATAAACTATAACACTCTCAACCACATTACCATATACTACAACACTCTGCACAAGACAACCATACGCTACAACACTATACCACATTATAAAACACTACAACACGCTACGCCACACTATTATACACTACAACACTCTTCACCACACTGTCATATACTACAACACACTACGTCACACTATCATGCACTACAACACTCTACACCACACTATCATACTCTAAAACACTCTATACCACACTGTCATACTCTACAAGACTCTACACCACACTAACATACTCTCTAACACTCTACACCACACTATCATACTCTACAACACTCTACACCACACTATTTTACTTTACAACACTCTACACCACAATATCATGCCCCACAGGACTCTACACCACACTATCATAGTCTACAACACTTTACGCCACACTAACATACTCTACAACATTCTACACCACATTATCATACACTTCAACACTATGCACCAGACAAACATTCATTACAACGCACTACACCACACTATTATACACTACATCACTCAACACCACACTATCATACTCTATAATATTCTACACCACAAGATCATGCACTTCAACAGTCTAGACCACATAATCAAACACTACAACACTATAAAACAATATCATAAACAGTAACACTATATCACATTATCATACACCACAACACACCACGCTACACTACAACTCTCTACACCACGCTATCAAACATCACAACACACTACGTCACTCTATCATACACTGCAACACTCTATACCACACTGTCATACTCTACAACACCCTACATCACACTATCGTACGCTTCAAAACTCAACACCACAGTATCATGCACTACAACACTCTACACCACACTATCATACACTACATCACTCTGCAAAACACTATCATACACTACAACACTTTACACCCCACTGTCATACACTACAACAATCTACATCACACCATTATACGCTAATGCACTAGAACATTTTACACCATACTATCATCCTCTACAACACCCTACATCACACTATCATACACTACAACATCCTATACCACGCTCTAATACACTATAACACACTGTCATGCCAGACTACTACATACAGTACAACGCGCTATACCACTTTATTATACACTACACCCCACTATCATACACAACAATTCTCTACACCACACTTTTATACACTACATCACTCTACACCACACTATCATACGCTACAACACTCTACACCACACTCTCATTGACTATAACACTCTACACTAATCTATCATACACTACCACACTGTACACAACACTATCATACACTACAACACTCTATACGACACTATCATACACTTTAACACTCTACACCACACTGTCATATACCTTAACGCTCTACACCACACTATCTTGCACTTTAGCACTCTACACCAAGCTATCATGCACTAAAAAACACTACATCAGACTATCATACTCTACAACACTCTACATCACACTATTATACACTACAACACTTTACACCACACTATCATACACTACAACACTATACACTACACTATTATAGACGACAACACTTTGCACTACATTATCATATACTACAACACTCTACACCACACTATCATACACTACAACACTCTACACTACACTATTATACACAACAACACTCTTCACCACATTATCATATACAATAACACTCTTCACCACATTATCACATACTATAGCACTCTACAATACATTCTCATACACTACAACACTCTACACCGCACTACCATACACACCAGCATTCTTCACCACATTATCATACTCTACAACACTCTACACCACACTATCATACACTACAACAATCTACACCACATTATCATACGCAACAACACTCTACACCACATTTTCATATACTACAACACTCTACACCACATTGTCATAAACTATAACACTCTAAACCACATTATCATACACAACAACACTCTGCACAACACTACCATACAGTACAACACTACACTACGCATTTATATACTGCAACACACTACGCTACACTATCATACACTACAACACTCTACACTGCACTATCCTACATTACATTACGCTACGTCTCACTATCATACACTACAGCACTCTACACTACACTATCATACTGTATAACACTCTACACCATACCATCATACTCTACAAGACTCTACACCACACTGTCATACTCTACAAGACTCTACACCATACTGTCATACTCTCTAACACTTTACACCCAACTATCATACTCTTCAACACTCTTCACCACACTACCTTACTCTATAACTCTCTAAACCACAATATCATACTCTACAGGACTCTACACCACAATATCATAATCTATAACACTGTACGCCACACTATCATACTCTACAACACTCTACACCACATTACTATACATCATAACACTCTACACCACACTATCATACACTACAACACTACACTACACCACACTATCATACAATGCACCACATTACATCACACTATCATACACGATAACAATCTACACCATCCTATTATACTCTACAACACTCAACACCACACAATCATACATAACAACGCTACACCACACTATCGTACACTAGAACACTCTACACCACACTATCATACACTTCAACACTCTACACAACATTGTCATACACTATAACACTGCCAACACTATCATACACTACAACACTACACCACACTATTATACACTATAAGGCACTACGCCTCACTAACATACAATACAACAATGTACACCATACTATCATACACTACAACACCCTATACCACAATATCATACACTACAACACTCTATACAACAATACCATACACAACAACACTAAACCACACTATTATACACTACAAACACTACGCCACACTATCATATACAACAACTCTCTACATCACGCTTTCATACATTACAACACACTACGCCACACTATCATACACTACAACACTCTATACCACACTATCATACTCTAAAGTAATCTACATTACAATAACATACACTTCAACACTTCAGCAACCACATTATCATACACTACAACACTCTACACCAGACAAACATGCGTTACAACACACTACACCATACACTCATACACTACATCACTCTACACCACACTATAATACTCTACAACACTCTGCACCACAAAATCATACACTTCAACAACCTATACCATATCATAATACACTACAACACTCTATGCAACAGTACCATACACAACAACACTACAACACACTATCACACACTAAAAGACACTACGACACACTATCATACACATCAACTCTCTACACCACGCTTTCATACATTACAACATACTACGCCACACTATCATACACTACAACACTCTATACCACACTATCCTACTCTACAACACCCTACATCACACTATCGTACGCTACAACACTCAACACCACAGTATGATACACTACAACACTCTACACCACAGTATCATACAATACAACACTCTATACCACACTACCATACACTACAACACTCTAAACCACACTGTTATACACAACAACACCATCACACCATCATGCACTAATACACTACAACATTTTGCATCATAATATCATACACTATCATATACTATAACACTCTACACCACACTGTCATACTCTACCACACTCTACACCACAATATCATACACTTCAATACCCTACACCACATTATCATACACTACAACAATATACACCAGACAAACATGCATTACAACACACTACACAACACTATCATACACTACATCACTCTACACAAGACTGTTATACTCTACAACACTCTACACCACAAAATCATACATTTCAACACTCTACACCACATTATCATACACTACAACACACTACGCCACACTAGCATACACTGCAACTCCCTACACCATGCTTTCATACATTACAACACACTACGCCACACTATCATACACTACAACACTCTCTACCACACTATTATACTCTACATCACCCTACATCACACTATCGTACGCTACAACACTCAACACCACAGTATTATACACTACAACACTCTACTCCACACTATCATACACTATAACACTACACAACATATCATATTCTACAACACTCTACACCACACTATAATACAAAACAATGTACACCACATTATAGTACACTACAACACTCTACACCACACTATCATACACTACAGCACCCTACACAACATTTTCATTCACTGCAGCACTGCCAACACTATCATACACTACAAAACTACACAACACTATTATGCACTATAACACTACGCCTCACTATCATACAATACAATAATCTACACCATACTATCATAAGCTACAACACACTATACCACAATCTCATACATTATAACACACTATCATACCACACTACAAAATGCACTATAACCTTATACCACACTCTCATACACTACACCACACTATCATACACAACAGCACTTTACACCACACTATTATAAACTACAACACTCTACACCACACTATCATACACTACAACACTCTACACCACACAATCATACAACACTCTACACCACACTATCATAAACTTTAACACTCTACACAAAACTATCATGCACTTTAACGCTCTACACCACACTATCATACACTACCAGACACTACATCAGACTATCATTCTCTACAACACTCTACATCACACTATTATACACTACAACACTGTAAACCACATTCTCAACCACTACAACACTCTACAGTACGCTGTTATGCACAACAAAATTCTACACCATATTATCATATACTACAACTCTCTACAATACACTCTCATACCTTACAACACTCTGCATCACACTATCATACACAACAGCACTCTTCACCACACTATCATACCCTACAACGCTCTACACCATACTATAATAAACTACAGCACTCTACTACACACTATCATACACTATAACACTCTATACGACACAATCATACACTTTAACACTCTTCACCGCACTATCATGTACTTTAACGTTCCACACCACATTGTTATACACTTTAACAATCTACACCGCGCTATCATGCACTAAAAATTCTACATCAGACTATCATACTCTACAACTTCACACTATTACACACTATAACACTGTACACCACACTATCTTACACTACAACACTCTACACTACACTATCATACGTAACAACACTCTACACCACATTATCAAATACTAAAACACTCTACAATACACTCCCATACACTACAACACTCTACACCACACTATCATCTATAATAGCACTATTTACCACACTATCAACACTACAACACTCTATACAACACTAACATACACTACAACATTAAATGACACTATCATACACTTTATCACTGTACACCACACTGTCATACACTTTAACGTTCTACACCACACTATCATACACTACAACACTCTGCACCACTCAATCATGCACAAATACACTCTACACCACATTATTATATACTACAACAGTCTACACCACACTGCTATAAGATATGAAATTCTAGATATAATCATCATACACTACAACACTCTGCACAACACTACCATGCACTACAACACTACATTACACTATTACACACTACAACAAAGTACGCCACTTTATCATACACTACAACACTCTACACCACACAATCATACACTACAACACACTACGTCACACTATCATACTCTACAACACTCTACACCACATTATCATACACCACAACACTCTACATCACATTGTCATACGTTACAATATTACACCACACTATCATACATTACAACACTATACCACACTATCATACACTATAACAATTTACACCACACTATCATACTCTACATGACTCTACACCACATTATCATACACAACAACACTCTACATCACACTATCATACACTACAACACTCTACGCCACACTACAATGCACTACAACAGTCTACATCACAATATTATACACTAACACTACCAACACTACCAATCCTATCAAACAATACAACACTACACCACACTATTACACACTACAACACACTACGCCACACTAAGATATACTACAACAATCTACACCATACTATCATACACTACAACACTCTACACCACACTACATACACTAAAACTCTCGACACTACACTGTTATACACTACAAAACTCTACACCAGTCAAACGTGGATTACAACACACTACGCCACACTATCGTACACTATGACACTCAACAACACAGAATCATACTCTACAATACTCTACACCACAATATCATACACTTCAACACTCTGCACCATATTATCATACACTACAACACTCTACACCAGACAAACATGCATTACAACACATTACACCACACTATCATACACTACATCACTCTACACCACACCATCATACTCTGCAACACTCTACACCACAGAAACATACACTTTAGCACTCTGCACCACATTATCATACCTACCCACTAAAACATTCCTTAAAACAATACCATACACAACAACACTACACCAAACTATCATACACTGCAAGACACTACGCCACACTGTCATACGCTATAGCTCTCTACACCAAGCTATCGTGCATTACAACACATTACGACATTACGCACACAATCATACACTACAACACTCTATAACACACTATCATACTCTACAACACCCTACATCACACTATCGTACGCTACAGCACACAAACCACAATATCATGCACTACAGCACTCTACACCACACTATCATACACTAGAACACTCTATACAACACTATCGTAAACTACAACACTCTACACCACACTGCCATACACTACAACACTCTACATCACACCATCATACACTAATACACTACAACATTTTACACCATACTGTCATACTCTACAACACTGTACATCACACTATCATACACTAAAACACCCTATACCTCGCTCTAATTCACTACAACAATCTACATCACACTATCATACACAACAGCACTCCACACCACCTATACCACGCACTATTTAACTATAACAATCTACATCACACTATCATACACAACAGCACTCTACACCAAACTTTCATACACTACAACACTCTACACCACACTGTCTTACAGTACAACACTCTACACTACACCATTATACACTACAATACTCTACACCCCACTCTCATACACTTTAACACTCCACACCACACTATCATACACTTTAACACTCTACACCACACTATCATACATTTTAGCACTCTATACCACACTATCATACACTACAAAACTCTCCATCAGACTATCATACTCTACAACACTCTACATCATACTATCATACACTAAAACGCTTTACACTACACTATCATACACCACAACACTCTACACTATCATACACAACACTCTACACCACAGTATCATATGCTACAACACTCTACAATATACTCTCATGCACTACAACACTCTACACCTCACTATCATACACAACAGCACTCTACACCACACTATCATACACTACAACAGTCTAGCCACACTATCATACACTACAACTCTCTACACCACGCTATCATACATTACAACACACTACGACTCACTATCATACAATGCAACACTCTATACCACACTATCATACTCTACAACACCCTACATCACACTATCATACGCTACAACAATTAACACCACAGTATTATACACTACAACACTCTACACCACACTATCATACAATATAACACTCTACACCACACTATCATACACTACAACAATCTAAACCATATAATCGTACACTACAACACTCTACACCACACTGTCGTACACAACAACACTTTACATCACACCATCATACACTAATACACTACACCATTTTACACCATACTATCATACTATACAACACTCTACATCGCACTATCATACACTACAACACCCTTTTCCCATCCTCTCATACACTACAAGACTCTACTCCACAGTATCATACACAACAGCACTGTACACCACACTTTCATACACTATAACTATCTACACCGTACTATCATACAGTATAACTCTCTACACCACACTAACATACACTATAACACTCCACACCACGCTATCATACACTTTAACACTCCATACCACACTATCATATACTTGAGCACTCTACACCACACTATCATACACTTTAGCACTCTATACCACTCTATCATACATTACAAAACACTACATCAAACTATCATTCTCTACAACACTCTACATCACACTTTCATACACTACAACATTTTACACTACACTGTCATACACTACAACATTACACTACTCTATTATACACAACAACACTCTACACCACATTATCATATATTGCAACACTCTACAATACACTCTCACACACTACAGCACGCTACACCACACTATCATACACAACAGCACTCTTCACCGCACTTCCATACACTACAACACTGTACTCCACACTACCATAGACCACAACACTCTACACCACACAATCATACACTACAACACTCTACGACGCTATCATACATTTCGATACTCTACAACACACTACCATGCACTTTAACGCTCTACACCACGCTAATCATTCACTTTAAAACTCAACACCAAAGTATCATTCACTTCAGTACACTACATCAGGCTATCACACTCTTCAACACTCTACATCACACTATTATACACTATAAAATTCTACACCACACTATCACACACTACAACACTCTACACTCACTATTATACACTACAACACTCTACACCACACTATCATACAATACAACACTCTACACCACACTACCATACACTACAACACTCTACACCACACTGTCATACACTATAACGCTTTACATCACACCATCATACACTAATACGCTACAGCATTTTACACCATACTATCATACTGTACAACACTACATCACACTATCATACACTACAACACCCTATACCATACTCTCATACACTACAACATTCAACGCCACAGTATCATACACAGCAGCACTCTACACCACACTTTCATACACTAAAACTCTCTACACCGTACTATCATACAGTATAACACTCTACACCACACTATCATACATTACGACACTCTACACCACACTATCATACACTTTAACACTTCACACCACACAATCATATACTTTAGCACTCTACACCACACTATCATACACTTTAGCACCCTATACCACACTATCATACACTAAAAAACACTACATCAAAGTATCATATTCTACAACACTGTACATCACACTATTATACACTACAACATTTTGCACTACACTATCATACACTACAACACTCTGCACTAGTCTATTATATAAAACAACAGTCTACACCACATTATCACATATTACAACACTCTACAATACACTCTAATACACAACAACAATCTACATCACACTATCATACAGAACAGCACTCTTCACCACACTTTCATACACTACAACACTCTACTCCACACTACCATACACTACAACACTCTATACCACACTATCATACACTACAACACTATACGACACTGTCATACATTTCAATGCTCTACAGCACACTATCATACACTTTAACGCTCTACACCACACTATCATACACTTTAAAACTCAACACCAGAGTATCATACACTACAATACACTACATCAGACTATCACACTCTACAACAGTCTACATCATATCATTATACACTATAACACTCTACACCACGCTATAATACACTACAACACTACACTACACTATTATACACAACAGCACTACACCGCTTTATCATATACTAAAACACTCAACAATATACTCTCATACACTACAACACTCTACACCACACTGCCATACACAACAACACTCTTCACCACACTGTCATACAGTACAACACTCTACACGACATTATCATACACTACAACGCTATACGACACTATCAAACACTTTAACACTCTATGCCACACTAGCATATACGTTAACGCTCTACACCACACTATCATATACTACAACACTCTACACACAATATCATACACTACAACCCTCTACACCACAATATCATACACAACAACACTCTACACCACATTATCATATACTGCAACACTCTACACCACACTGTCATAAAAAATAACACTCTAAAACACATTATCATACCCTACAACACCCTGCACAACACTACAATACACTACAACACTACAACACACTATTATACACTATAATACACTACGCCAAATTATCATACACTGCAACACTCTACACCACACAGTCATTCACTACAACACACTACGTCACGCTATCACACTCAACAACACTCTACACCATATCATCATACACCACAACACTCTACACCACAGTATTATGCACTACAGTACTACACCACACTATCATACATTTCAACACACTGCACCACACTGTCGTACACTATAACAATCTACACTACACTACTATAATCTACAACACTCTACACCTCACATTATCGTACGCTACAAGACTCTACACCACACTATAATGAACTACAACACTTAAAACCAACACTTAACACCACCACTGCCAACACTATCAAAGACTACAACACTACACTTCACTATTATACACTACAACACACTACGCCACACTAACATACCCTACAGCAATCTACACCATACTATCATACACTACAACACTCTACACTACACTACCGTACACTAAAACTCACGACACTACACTGTCATACACTACAACGCTCCACACCAGTCAAACGTGCATTACAACACACTACACCACATTATCGTACACTACAACACTCTACACAACTGCACTCTACATCACACTATCGTACACTACAACACTCTACACCACACTATAATGAAGTACAACACTTAACACCACATTACCATACAGTAGAACACTGCTAACACTATCAAACACTACAATACTACACCACACTATTTTACACTACAACACACTACGCCACACTAACATACCCTACAACAATCTACACCATACGATCATACACTCCAACACTCTACACCATACTATCATACACTAAAACTCTCGACACTACACTGTCATACACTACAACACTCTACTCCAGTCAAACGTGCATTACAACACACTACACTACATTTTCACGCACTATAACACTCTACACCAGACAAGCATGCATTTCAACACACTACACCACACTATCATACACTACTTCACTCTACACTGCACTATCATATTCTACAACACTCTACAATACAAAAACATACACTTCAACATTCTGCACCACATTATTATACACTACAACATACTATACAGCAATACCATACACAACAACACTATACCACACTATCATACACTACAACACACTACGCCAAACTATTATACACTATAGCTCTCTACACCACGCTGTCATACAGTACAACACACTACACCAAACTATGATACACTACAACACTCTATAACACACTATCATACTCTACAACACTCTACATCACACTCTTGGACGCTACAACGCTCAACACCACAAGATCGTACACTACAACACCACACTATCATACAATACAACTCTCCACACCACACTATCACACACTACAACTCTACACCAGACTATTGCACACTACAACACTCTACACCACACTGTCATACACTACAACACTCTACATCACACCATCATACACAAATACACAAACATTTGCACCATACTATCATAATCTAAAACACTCTACATCACACTCTCATACACTACAATACTCTACACCACACTATCATGCTCAACAGCACTCTACACCACACTTTCATACACTACAACACTCTACACCACACTCTCATATACTACAACACTCTACACCACACTATCATAGAGTACAACACTCTACGCTACACTTTCATACACTTTAACACACTACACCGCACTATCATACACTTTAACACTTTACACCACACTATCATACATTTTAACTCCATACCACACTATCATACACTACAAAGCACTCCATAAGACTATCGTACTCTACAACAATCTACATCATACTGTTATACTCTACAACACTTTGCACTACACTACCATTCACTACAACACTCTACACTACTATGTTATACACAACAACTATACACTACTTTATCATATACTACAACACTCTACAACACATTATCATAACTATAACACTCTACACCACGCTGTCATAAAATACAACACTCTACACCACATCATCACACACTAAAACACTCTGCACAACACTTCCATACACTACAATACTACTCCACACTATCATACACTTAAACACTCTACGCCACACTATCATACACAATAACTCTCTACACCACGCTATCACACATTACAACACACTACGCTACACTATCATACACTACAACACCCTACATCACACTATCGTACGCTACAACACTCAACACCACAGCATCATACACTACAGCACAACTACACCACACTATCATACAATAAATCACTCTACACCACACTACCATACACTACAACACTCTATACCACACTATCGTACATTACAACACTCTACACCACACTGTCATACACTATAACGCTTTACATCACACCATCATACACTAATACACTACAACATTTTACACCATACTATCATACTCTACAACACTCTACATCACACATACATGCACTACAACACCCTATACCATACTCTCATACACTACAACACTCTACATCACACATACATGCACTACAACACCCTATACCATACTCTCATACACTACAACACTCTACACAGCACTATCATACAGCATAACACTCTACACCACACTATCATACACTACAACACTCTAGACCACACTATCATACACTTTAACACTCCACACCACACTATCATACACTTTAACACTCTACGCTACTCTA
>JAUUDZ010044390.1:0-10647 GCA_032361705.1 Panulirus versicolor | reverse complement strand
AGACTTTGAACAGTCAATTGACTTACAAGGAAGGGACGTAGCTAAGACTCCATTGGTAAACAAGCGTCGCTGGTGTTCGGGTTGGTGGTTGTCAGGTTTGGCAACATGCATGTCTAAAAATTCTTATCATTATGTGAACAGGAAAGGGCACTGTTTACAAATTTTGCCAATGACAAAGCTATCCAGTTTGTATAAACCTTCACTAATACTAATGTTACAATTCTTTGTGTATTCAAGAACAGAAAATTCAATGATATTTCTCGTGGTAAAAAAGTTATAGTTAATAACTGAATTAGCGTTACTCCAGTTGATACAATGGTCTAAATCATTAACATGATTAAACAAAGCAATTGATACTTGTCCTGTTCTTTTATTATAATACGTTGCTTAATTCGAACATAAAGATCCTTACCAGTCTGCCCAACATAAAACATATTACAATTTTTACAAGGTATTCTGTAAACACAGCCCGCAGAATTTACTGGTGAGTTTTTGAACATGATATTATTTATAGTATTGTTATTGCTGAAGGCTACATATACCTTAAAGGATTTAAGCTACCTGGGAAGTAACGCAAAACTATCACTAAAAGGGAGAACTAAAAGATTCTGAACTCTATAAAATGATTTCTTTGCCAACTTAAGGGATATATCAATGAAAGATCTAGGATACTTCAACTTGGATCCAATATAAAATATCTTCTCAAACTCATCATCAATAAATTCCGGACTGCATATACGTAATGCCTTAAGGATCATCGACTGGAATGATGATACTTTGACTTGTCATGTTGAGTTGGGTAATAATGAATATGATAACAAACATTGGTGGTGTTTCTGTATATGCTAAACTTAAACATGATTCTATCGCTATGGATCAGCCACACTAAAAGTGGTAACATACAATTATTTTCCACTTCCACAGTAAAGTTGTTAAGTAAAGGGAGAGATGTTTGTAAATTTTCGTTTGTTAGCTAAATACAAAGAACATCACCTACACACCTAACCAAATTGCCTTAGAGGGTAAGATATCCTTCAGCAATTCTATTTCAAGGAATTCTATGTATGGATTTCTCAATACGTGCATGTGCGTATATGTATGTATTTGTTAATGTAAGTGTGTGTGGCCTTTCTTTGTATGTTTCCTAGGGCTACCTCGCTAACGTGGGAAACGGCGATCAAGTATTATTATAATAATAATAATAATAATATCATATATATATGTATATACGAAGAAAGTGCATATGAACGTGCACCATCATAGAACATACAAACCTCCAACAGCCAGGATCGAACCCGGGACCCCTGTGCAACAGGCGGGAGCGCTACCGCTAAGCTATGATTGCCCCTAATAGTTAGGTTCGATAAAATGCTATCTGCTGGCTGTTTGAGCCTGATGGGAGGTGACCGGTGTAGACCCCGTTGCTCACCAACGTGAGACGAAGGGTACTCGAGTACATAGTATTCGAATAGTTATTTCCCTATTAGGGGGAGAGAGATGATGAGAAGAGTACACACTACCAGACGGGCACAGACACCGTCATATAACGACTGAACATTGTGGAGAACCTCAGGCTAATGATGTCTGACGATTTCACCTTCAGCGACCAGAACAAAGCAACAGTTGCTTCTTCCAAAAAGACGATGGGATGGATCTTGCTGACTTTTGAGACAAGTTAGGAAACACCAGTGATGATGATGTCCTTCATGACGCTAATACTCTCACGAAAAGAATATATGAAATACCTGGTGAATACCTAGCGAAGTCTTCGAGAGTCTTCTACCCCCAAACCCCTACCTACCCACCCACACACACACACACACACCCACACACACACCCACACACACACACACGCGCACACACACATACACAGCCCGGGTTCGGCCCAGACCGTAGGGTTGGGTCGTTGGTTGACCAAGCTGTTGGATGCCACAGACCGCAGGCCCACATAGCCTCCACAGCCTATACGGTTTAACACACTTCGTAGTACTTGTCTAGGGAACTCTTAAACTGTACTACAGTGTGCTGACAGCACCTTCCAAGGCGGACGAAAATGCAGAGGTAGAAGGCTCTGAAAGGTCCCTTACAGCCCGCAGTAGCGCGGTAAATGAACTGAATTATCGGGAACGACTGAAAGTACAGAGGCTACGCTCTCCAGAACCCAGACGGAATAGATATATCATTATTTACTCCCGACAAATCTGGGAAGCCATGACCCGAAACCTGCAATCAAAATTTGTTCCTTACTGCCATGCCAGGCGTGGAAGACTCAGTAAACCTAAAATGCAAAGATGCGATAACCACAAGAAAGAACCTCCTGGGCCTAAGATGATCCAGTGTAAGTATGATCCTAGTGAGCCAGAGCAGCCAGGATGTGGTGCGATGCCAGCAAAGTTCCCCTGTCGTCCTGACTGGCTCACTCGAACCTCTGAA
Source organism: Panulirus versicolor (assembly GCA_032361705.1). Taxonomy (NCBI): domain Eukaryota; kingdom Metazoa; phylum Arthropoda; class Malacostraca; order Decapoda; family Palinuridae; genus Panulirus; species Panulirus versicolor. The sequence goes on along the minus strand of JAUUDZ010044390.1, from coordinate 8,214 downwards.
GTATCGAGACAGAGTGAGAGCCATCATAGCAGTGTTTCCTTATAACGTAAACACACTGGATGGTGACACGTGTTATACGTGGAAAATAAAAGCACACTTGCAGGCCTAAAATCGAAACTATACCATAATATGATTCCTTGTTTGAGGCTTAAGGCTGAGTGGAATGTAAAGACTGATTCAAATGAAGACTATGTGGAATGTAAAGACTGGATGAAATGTAATACTGTGTGTAGTTAAGATTGACTGGAATGTAAAACTGGGTGAATTGTAAAGTCTGGGTGGAACGTAAAGTCTGGGTGGAACGTAAAGAGTGGGTAGAATTCAAAGACTGGGTGCAATGCAAGAGTAAGTGGAATGTAAACATTAGGTTCAACGTAAAGACTGGGTGGAACGTCAAGACTGGGTGGAACATCAAGACTGGGTGGAGAGTAGAAACTGAGTGGAATGTGAGAATCAGATCGACTGACGAGCACAGATGCTGATGGAACCATTAGGGAAAATAACATAACTGTCAAATCAGTCAGGGGCCCCCGTCTGTTGGACAGACTTCCGAACCGCAAACAGAGGGAGCGCTGAGGCCTGACCACCGGAAGGTCTGTTAAAAACAACGGGAAGACCTCCTCCGTTATACACGGCATGGTCCAGTTTGCCCCACAACATCTGACGAATAGAGACATGGTCCAGTTTGCCCCACAACATCTGACGAATATAGACTTGCAGTGAGAAACAGTCTAGTGGACCAGTCCCCGACCAGGGAGACATGGTCTTAGGCGCAATTGCAGTGGTTATCGACCCCACTCTCCACCTTCTGTTATGGTATGTAGTCCTTGTCCACAGCAGCTGGTAGGTAGTACAATGTGCACAACATGAGATACTGGGGCAGGAAGCTGTACCTGGCAGGTAGTACAATGTACACAACCTGAATCAGAGGAGTAGGAAGCTGTACCTGGCAGGTAGTACAGTGTACACAACCTAAACCAGAGGGGCAGGAAGCTGTACCTGGCGGGTAGTACAAAGCGCGTAACATGAGGTACACCCTGCCTGGCTCCGGGCCAAGGGAGGGGCAGGCCCAGCAGTTCCAGGGCCGCCCATAACAATTCCAAAACCTGTAGAATTACTAACCGACCCGACGTAACGTTAGGAACGGCCAAAAATATTTGACGGGCCAGGGAATATTATGTGGAATTGTGGAAATAATTTGCTGAGGGAGCTAATATTCTGCTAAAGCGTATTTCCAGGTTCCAGACGCAGGAAATGTAAGGGGCAGAAGAAGAGTGCGTGGTTTGAAGGGAATGTTCTGCTGGGGGAGACTTACTGCCCTAAAGAAGTGGGAAGAGACTTACTGCCCTACTGGAGTATGATCGTTCACGCGAAACAGAAATAAAGAGAAATACGTGACACAGATACACTGGAAGACCGCTGGAACGCTCTTAACTACATGGTTGGCCTCCTGAGGGCGATGTGGAACTTACAGACTCCCTTCACGCAGTCCCTTGTGCACAGACCTGCTCAAAAATGTCGGGCAGCAGACGTGGCCATCTTGTGCAGCCTCTTTGCTCACTCGTAGTAGAAAATGGAAATAAGTGAAGGATAAGAGAGTTATCCATCACCACGTCCAGACTGGATGACGCACTGGTCCAAAAAAACTCGGTGACACCTGTCCAATAACAGAGACAGTGGCCTCCCTCCCCCCAGATACCCGTCAGTTTTCTTTGCGACAAGAAAACGGAAGTAAAGTATAAGACTTTGGATGTAAACCTTCAACACCACAGATACGAACGACATCTACAATGGAGACTTGAATATTGTGTCGTCTGGTCTCTGCACCGGAATAGTGAATACCTTCAAAAGCTCTCCTCTAGTGCGATCAGAATGTCCACCAAATCATACTCCGGAGAAAAGATACGCCTTTCAGACTCTACCTCCACGAATGAAATACCTTTTAAACTTCTCACTGTATAATCAAACACCCTGTAATCTCCACCAGACAAGCAGTAGTAGTATCTGAACCTTACCCAGAAGCACAATGACACGCTATAAGTTCTACGGTGGGCAGGCAACCATACTCGACCGCGGGGTCAATCGGCCTCTTTAAACATTACATTGAGCTGAGCACGACTGAACTCTACATAGAGGAACAATGACAGCTCCCGGACTCTTCAGCGAAGGAATAGATATTCTGCAATTCTAACCCACAGCACTGACAGCCCTCTGTATACTCGAACACTCCTCTGATCTCTACGTCGTCAAGGTAAACACTATCTGAAATACACAGGGAATACTGGAACACCATCAAACAAGGTAGAAACCCTACACATTTAGGTTCCTTGTTCATCAACAGCTGTTCTTGCATACAACAGTGACATGTTTGAGTTCATTCTTATCGCAAGCCTTACAGGCACCTGTAATTCCCGAGGTACAGGGTAACGCTCGAATCTCCCATGTACCTGTAACTCCCGTGATACAGAAGGAGGACGAGGAGGAAGAGGAGGAGGGTCAGTGATGTTATGTACTGTAGCTCATGAGCGCTGTAGTGCAGTCACAACCAAGCCATCAGCACACCCAGGTCATCACCACATCCGAGTCCTTATGAAGACCCATGTCAGTCATCACCACACCCACGTGAACATCACCAGACGTCACATGTCACCATCACCAGGCGTCACATGTCACCATCACCAGGCGTCACATGTCACCATCACCAGGCGTCGCATGTCAACTGCCTCACCAGGAGCCACCACCTTCCTTAAGTCACCAACTGAACAGCTTCACCAAGAGCCACGCTCATAATCCATCCCTAGAGTGCCACTTTGAGAGCCATCATCACAACCACTGTCAGCACCATGGTACCACAGGAGCCATACTTGGCAGCCACCACGGGAGCCACACCTGGCAGCCACCACCGGAGCCACACTTGGCAACTACCACGGGAGCCACATCTGGCAGCCACCATAGGAGCCACACTTGGCACCTACCACGGGAGCCACACCTGGTAGCCACCACGGGACCCACACTTGGCAACCACTACGGGAGCCACACTTGGCACCTACAACGGGAGCTACGCCTGGCAGCCACCATAGGAGCCACACCTGGCAGCCACCACGGGAGCCACACCTGGCAGCCACCACGGGAGCCACACCTCAGCACGGGACGTGTGGTGGCCCGTGTTGTAAGTCTCCCCGGTTATCGTCAAATTAAGTCCACGGTTTTTGCCTCCCAGTTCGGCCTATTTTCGTCATGTGGCTGAGCTGTCTGTATGTGCACCAGGCATAGGCCGGGATGGAACCATGGACTGGACACAGAATTAATCATTAACATTATTTCCGAGATAGAATTATACTCCAAAAAATGTATATGATTTAAATAAAGGACAATGTAAACTTACTTTGATTACGTACTCGTGTAAAATGATATTAATGGCGCGATACACTGTCATGTCGACACCTTCTAAGGACGTAACATCGTCATGTCGATCTCTACTAAGGACGATATATTGTCATGTCGATCTCTCCTCCGGACACTAGAGTGTCATGTCCACCCCACGGATGGACGATACACCGTCACGTCGTGCTCCTCGAAGAACGGTGTGTGTATATATATCTCGCGTGATGGTGAAGGTCGTTATTATGATAATGAACAACATAAGGTAAAACAGGAAATGGTTTGCCTGACGTCCCATAGTAAAGTTTATAAATGTAGACAAACAAGACAATAACGTCCCTTTTCTCCCCTTTAAAAAAAACAAAACGTAGTAAAGGTGTCATGTCACTTTACCATATCAGACAAGGAAGACGCAATAAAGCTCCCCATAAAGATAACGAGGAACTTAAGTATCAGAAAATAATTATTCCAGCATAACTGCCTCACTCTCATTTTTTTTTCTTGTGCACTCCTGGCCCTCTGGGCCTCTATATGGTCTGGGAAAACGTATTGATCCCTTTCGAATATCTTCAAGACCTTTTTTTCCCCCCTTTTCCAGACAGAGGCGAAGGCTCTATGCCAAGACAGTGCCGGGACGTGTGCCAGAAACTGAAGTATATTACTGGAGAGTAATGAACAGGAATGGTGGAGTACCTGGAGGCCAGATACCTCCAAAGTAAACGTCACTGAGCCTACTGGGAAATTGCCTGACGCCAGCCTCGGCCTCTTCCAGGTGTACTTTCAAGTAAGGCTTGGCTGCTCATCAGCTAATTGTCATCCAAAACACACGAGAGGAAATCCATTGTCCGAACCGAACTCTTTTTCTCTCCTTTTCCTTCATTCGTATTTTTTGGCGTCGGTGACCATGCTGGCCATATAGGACCCACCCTCGCGGGAGATTTAAGCTGTGGCGTCCTTTTTTTGTTTTTCCTCCCGGAGTTTTTGGTCTCATTATATTGCGTCTGTTATCACGCACTGAAGGATGCAAAGCTTATCTTCGTGGCTTTCTTTTTTTTTTTTTCTATTCCTCAACTCAGCTGAACCATTCGTAAAGGATGCTGAGGGGAGGGAGAGTAGTGAGTTATAGGAGGCAGTGTCTTGGCCATGTGTCGCAGGGAGGGGAGCTGGCTGGCAAGAGCAGGAGGAGGAGGAGGAGGAGGAGGAGGAGGAGCAGGAGGAGGAGGGAATCATCGCCTTCGTTAATCGTGACCAAATCTCACATGAAAACGTCTCCAATTGTCACCCACACTCAGGCACATCTGACGCAGGAAATAACTGAGCGTGGATGAGGGAGTGTCCTCACCTCCCACACACCCCTGGCTGCACACAGTGTGGACACACGGAGAACGTATGGCCTACGTACGCCCTCAGACAGTACAGTGAGGGAACCTTAAAGGAGCGTAAAGGTAACTAGAGGCAGCATTGATCACGTAACTGGGATTTATGGCGGACCCTACACCACACCCCCAGCAGGGGAAGTGGGGAGTGGGGTGGGGAAGGGGAATATAGGACACCGAGGGAGGAGGGGGGGGAAATATAAACGGGGAAAATGGTAAGGTCCAATTTTGAGAGAGAGAGAGAGAGAGAGAGAGAGAGAGAGAGAGAGAGAGAGAGAGAGAGAGAGAGAGAGAGAGAGAGAGAGTTAGACTGGGTCAGCTTAGATGCTCATGGGGTGACACAAGCTTTGAGAAGCTTTGCGGGAATACCCTTATCAGCTAATGCACCATTGTTATCAAGTCTTATCTTCCGACAGGCTACAATACATTGGAAATTGGGAATTTCACACACGATACACCGGTCGGGAAGAGGGGGATCATTTAATAGCGCAAGTGTGATTAAGTAGTTAATAAGGCGACGGTAATGAAATCACTCTCTCAGAGATATACTCAATGGAAGGTCCATGGGACAAGATAATGTATCTGGGATCTTACACGGGACAATGGCTATTCAGTTATCATAACACAGGCCATGGTTAGGGAAGGTCGTGTGAACCTGGGGTACCTTCGGCTTCAAGTATACAAGGAAGGTCACACAAGAGGAAGACGGGGTTCAATAGAAGATGCGAAACAGTGAAATACATGGAGGATGTAGTGCGGGACGGTGGCCACACTATCATCTGAAATGTAAAAGGGAACAAGGAAAGAGCATAGCAGGATTAGAAAGAAAGCAAGAGAAAAAAAATCTTCGAAAAGAAATAAATGTGAACAGAGCGAGGCTTAACCTAAAACTTTAGCATTAATCTGTCTCCAGTAAATTGTGGGTTAAAGACGATCTAATAAGACCAAAAGGGATTCTGGGGAGGAGATGTACGGGATCAAGGGATGATTGGCGAAGAGGTGAATGACAGGTACAAAGTTTCTCACCAGTGGGAGGACACTGCTATAGCCCATCCACCAGTGTGAGGTAAAGTGAAAGTTTCTCAACAGTGGGAGGACACTGCTATAGCCCATCCACCAGTGTGAGGTGGAGTGAAAGTTTCTCAACAGAGGGAGGACACTGCTATAGCCCATCCACCAGTGTGAGGTGGAGTGAAAGTTTCTCACAGTGGGAGGGCACTGCAATAGCCCATCCATCAGTGTGAGGTGGAGTGAAATTTTCTCAACAGAGGGAGGACACTGCTATGGCCCATCCACCAGTGTGAGGTGGAGTGAAAGTTTCTCAACAATGGGAGGACACTGCTATAGCCCATCCACCAGCGTGAGGTGGAGTGAGGAGGTCGTGGACAGCAATGAAGCACCATGAAGACCATAAACAAGACTGCTAATGGGCCTCGATCCATACATCTAATTACGTGTCTCCATGTGCTGAAGAGGAGGACAGACAGGCTTGACAAACCGCTGGAGACGCTACTCAAGGTGTCGCCGCTTAACGGAGGTAAACATCCACAGAAGTTGAAGGCAGTCGGTGTCATGCCTATGTTTAAGAAAGGAGGTAAAGGTATTGTGTTGAGGAACATGCCAGTTTCCCTGACGAATGAAGTTTCTAAAAGACTGGAACAGAGAATCAGGAAGCAAAATGGATGAACTACCTCCAAAGGAGACGCTATCTACAAAAGAGACAACACGGATTTAGGAAGACGGGGACATGTACAACAAGCCTCTTCTATGAGAAAATAGACTCTGTCTTCGACAAAAGAGGTGGGATGAACTGTATCTGGATTCCTCATGAGGCTGGTCAAGAAGCTGGAATTTCAGACAGGAACAAGGGAGAGGCGAGAGACCTCTTCGAAAAGTATCTCAATGGAAGGGAACAGAGGACGCATGTCGGAAAAGCCTTTTGGAAATGCGTTCGCGTCACCAGCAGTGCAAGACAAGTCACATTCACTGCTTCTCGATCTATGGCTATTGCCGGACAGAGGGACTGGACTTATGCCTGAATATGTTTGCGGATGATGAAGTACGTACAGTAAAAGGGAGAGAATGACTGCATCCATTTACAAGGGGACCTAGACAAACTCCAAAGTTGGTCTGAGGTATGGGTGTTGAAATTTAACCTGAGTAAAATGCAAACTATGAGGTTGGGGCACAATGGGAGTAGGCCAGGAAATAAGATGCAGGAATCTTTATGTGTATGAAACATGGGATTCGACACTGTCAATCTAACATGTTGACAGAATCCTACCTTTGGAGACCTGCGAAGGAGACAAACTGTCTCTCGGCAAGTATTACCATAACATTTAAATAGATAGATTAAGAAATATTCATCAAAACTTTTCACATTCAACATTAGGCTTAAAACTAGAATATGCTTTTCAAGTTTGCTCATCACACTATATATAGAAGCACAAAAGAGCTAACAGAGGAGGTCTAGATGAGGGCAATGAAGAGGGTGTCAGAATGACGAAAGCTGTTACAGCGAGAGGTTCGTCCACCATGGAAGACACACCAGGGTACGGGATGACTGATCAATACTATCTTGTTCGCCATTTCCCTAATAATGGAAGCAGCGTCAGCAACAGACATAACTTGGCCGTGTGGCGAAAATCCATTTCTTCCCTCATCCTCAGCTCCACTGGTGGAAAAATAACAGTGCAGGAGAGGAAGATTTCCAGACCCCTACGCCCCTCGCCCCCCGCTCCTCCTAGCGGTTTTCCACGACCAAGATGAAGACGTCAACAGTTAACAGTTCTTCGAAAGATGGAAAGACAAAACAACCAGAGGCCATAACACGAAGGATAACCAGGAAAGTAAAAAAAAAAGTAAAAATGTACATTACATCATAAGTGGCAGATAAATAAACTAGACATCATAAGTGGCAGATAAATAAACTAGACATCATAAGTGGCAGATAAATAAACTAGACATCATAAGAGGCAGATAAATAAACTAGACATCATAAGAGGCAGAAAATAAACTATACATCATAAGTGGCAGAAAATAAACTATACATCATAAGTGGCAGATAAATAAAATATACATCATAAGTGGCAGATAAATAAACTAGACATCATAAGTGGCAGATAAATAAACTAGACATCATAAGTGGCAGAAAATAAACTATACATCATAAGTGGCAGATAAATAAACTATACATCATAAGTGGCAGATAAATAAAGCAACAACCGTAACGAAATGATGAATGCTGAGAGTATACAGAAGAGTACGAGTGTTATATGACAGTAGAAAACGATCCGTGGAGTAGTGGTCTAGCGTCGATGACCATGAATCACTCACAGGCCAGCCAGGGGTAACCCGCCCCACGCTCGACCCAGCCAATTCATCTTTCTTTCGGGGGTTGGTCGATATATGGGTACCTAGCGCTAAGCTGGGACTGTATATATATCTATATATCATC
>JAUUDZ010044379.1:0-10647 GCA_032361705.1 Panulirus versicolor | reverse complement strand
AATATGCTGTTTTTAACTATGAACTCATTAACTTTGTAATTCATCTGGAAACAGTGCCTATGAAAAATATATTTTGACATTTTTATCGGACAGAATTTACAGTTTGAGATACTAATGGTACCAGACCATACCAGGGTAGAGTGCTTTGCTTTCATTCTTCATATTTTGTTGCCATCAGTCATATGCCACAAACTGTTTTTTTTCTCTAAGTGTTTCACACGAAAGTTTTCAAAGCAAACACCTGGTCCTCACATCCTCTACCTCTCCTGAAGCCACGGAGATCCTCCTTCTCACTCACCATACTCTCTCATACATCTTACAAAGTATACTCAACTGTCTTTTACATCTGTAATTCTAGGGTTCACTTTTATTTCCTATGTGCATGCATCCACCACCGTATCATCTAACACATTCAGCATTCCTTGAAGATACTCGGTCCCTATTCTACCTCTTCTTTTCCTGCTACCACAATCCCCATCTGCTCCCGTTATGGTTGCTCCCATTTATTATTTTGTTATCCTCACATTTTTCAATTCCTTCCAAAACATTTTCTTATTCTTAATGAAAGTTATTGAGACTCTCTTATCTCTCATTTGTCCTCCTTAGCTTTTGTACCTTTTTTTTTTTACCTCTTGCACCTTTCTGTTTTTGCTCCTAGTCACTAGCACTCCTGCAGATAACATTTTCGTGGTTTCTTTTCTTTTTCTCTTTTGTTGATAATTCAGCTTTTTCATTCTTTCACTCACTGCCACTCTTTCTCATGCATCCACATTCCATTTTCCACATGCCAAACACTTCACCCTCTTGTGTTATCGTTGCTTTCAAAAACACCTTCCATTTTTCCACTCCCCTTTTTTTATTTACTCTAAGCTAGTGACACTTTTAACTCAGTATTTAGGTATTTCTGCACACATGCCTCTTTTCTAACATCATTTATTTTCACCACTTCTTTCACTTATGTTATTTCCTCTTTTCCTGAAACAACTACAAACTCACACTTGCCTCCCCAAAGAAATTGACCTGACCTCTGACCTGTTGGGACACCCTCTTGCATGGAAGACTACCTGTATTTTATTATCGTTTTTGTGTAATGGAGTGTTTTCATTCCAGGTGCTGTAACAGATTTTGACAGATTTCTCAGAAGAATATGAAACTTAATTTTTTGCTTTTTTTACTCTCTTAGGCTGTAAAAGAATACCAGAAAGCTTTGGAGGTGCTGAAATCCAGGAAGAGAAATATGGAGATATGGGATTTGGTTGTGTGGGAGTATGGGACAACCCTGTACACTATAGCTTCATTGTTGCAGGATCATCCTCCACTCAACATAACAGTTGGTCTTTTATTGTTTTGAACTAGATATTCTTATGGATTATGTATTAGATTTCATGATTCTTTCTTCCTTCTTGTGTAGTTTTTGTCAAATTTGTTATTTACCAGCCTTTCATGAGCAGTGACTTTAGTGTTTAGATAGTACAGATTTCATTGGATTTCAATTTTGCACAGCCATAGTGTCATATAACCATGAATATTTAATGTTTTTGCTGATGGGGCATAACATAAGGACAAGATTGGATGATAGTGACATAATGCTTAATCTTACAGAAACAGAATTGAAGTTGCCACTATTACCTCATGCTGATAATGTTTTGTTAGCTATATCAGAGAAAGAACTGGATTGAATGGTGGGTTGTTTCAGTGATGCTGAGAATGAGTGTAAAAAAAGATAATATTTTAACGTTTGAATAGGTTTGGAGATCAAAGTGTAATATCACTATGTATGGTAAAAAATGAGGAAGTTAAATGTTTCTTGAAATACTCAGGAATAAAGTTTAATGAGGTTGGTTGTGGGAAAGCTGAATTTGATAGTAAAGTCATGCAAGGGAGAAAAATTAGGGGTCCACTGAAAGCTTTAGTAAAAAGAAAGATTTAATCATAGAGTATTCAAGATGCTCTCATGATGGAGTAGTTGTCTAGTATGGTTGAAGAAATTCTTACTCAGTGGTAATCCATCCTTTCCCTGCTTCTATTTCTTTATTATTGCACTGCAGCCTTGGAGCTGTAGGAGCCCATTAAGAAGGGATCCTGGGGTTTTATGATAATGATAGTGATAGATGATTGGATGTAGATAGTGATGAATGATTGGATGTAGATAGTAATTGCACCGTTATATAAAGGTAATGGAAATAGAATGAGTGAAAGAATTACAAAGGAAAGTATGAGCAAGTAAAATTAAGACTAGTTTTTTATTATACGATTATCACAGGATTATTTTATTTTGATAGATGAGGAAATGTAAACTGTGAATGGATTGGGTATTTGGGAGTGATAACTAATGATGGTAGTGGGAAAATCGAATCTAAGATTGGTTTTAAGTGGAAAAAGATTTACAAGTGAAACACATGCTCTGATGATTACAAAGAAATCATAGGCAGGGTTTGCAAGAAGCCTGTACAGTGAAGGGGGTGGCCACAGCAAAAGTCTCCATAACTGGTGAACATGAATGCCGCTTCTTAGCCTTTTAGTACCCCACCCTTAATAGGTTGCTGGCAGAGGGTAACTCTAGTGTAGTGTTTCCAGAGGCTTCTACCAAATGTTTCAACCTAATACTTCCACTCTTGTCCCCACATAAATGTTCCTACCTACTGCTTCTTCCAATTGCTCCTGTCTAATGTTCCTGCATATTACTTCTGTCAGTTGCTCCTACCATTTTGCTTAAAGGCAAGGTTAGTGCATAGCACTCACCACAGGGAAATCTAGAGTTGCAAAGACTTGACTTATGTGAGTTAAGTGTTGTCAAGTGTTATGTGTGACGAGATGGTGATATATGTTCGTAGACAGTATGCTAGCAGTCCACATGTGGATGAGGCAGAAAGAGAAGACAGCTGCTTGGTTCAGAGAAGTGCAGCTTGACAACCACTGAAGTACTGACTTGCCAGGACTTACAGAATAGATAGAATAAAGAATGAAGGATTGAAAAGGGTATGTGTTTGTAATTCTTAGCAAAGCATATGGATGATTCTTTTTAAGATGGTGGTATCATCTAGAATGTTTGATAAGTGGTAAGTTGGTCAAAAGTGGGGTATACTAAATTAAATAAATGTACAAGTAAATAGGCTAACTGCAGAATTGATGGATCTATAGAAAACTGATTACATGTAGGAATGTTGTGGATGCAGATGTCGAAAAAGTAATTCATAATTTCGTAGTGTAATCATTTTGTGTGTAAAGGTGAATATGTGGGTAGAGACTTAAGTCTTCCATAGCAACACTCCAGAATGAAGAAGTAAGAGCTACTCAGAATGGAAGTCAGTTTAGTGAGGTCCCCACCTTTTCATTCCACAGTTTTATCGTGTTAGACTAAAGTCCTCATCCGGACCTCCACCTGTTCACGCAAACTTTTACACTGCAACAAATCATAAATCATCTCTGACAACTTCATCCACAATACCTCAAAACTCAATAAATTTTCTGTCCATCCATCTCTTTACTTTATCTGTCTATCTCTTTAATTTATTTACTTCAACTCTCTGGAGATAGTTTAAAGATTTATATGAGTTAACAGGGACTTACTCCATTTAAAAGGGAAAAGATTTATAGATAACACATTGATCAGAAGCTTTATTAGAAATGATGACCAATACAGAAACTTCAGTTCTTCAATTAGCTTTGGTAAGCATAGTCTTACTGTATAGATATTAATTAGAGCATTTTTTTGTGTGGCAGCTTTCTTAGAATATTCACATTGAAAAATGTTTTAATGTTGACTGAAAGGCTTTGTAAAAGATTTAACTACAGCAATTGCAAGTTCATAACATTTAAGATCTGATTCTTTACCATAACTTTTATTTGTCAAATTTGATATTCTTTTTTAAAGACTGCAGATATTGGAAACTGACATGTTTAAGCTTTTTTTTGTACTCGCTTGCTTTCCAAGTCTTTGCAGAAACAGCCATTGTAGGATACACTTATTGTGACTGTTTTTCAGGCTGGAGAAGACCTTGCCCGTGAAGTTGTGGATCTACTTACAAAGGCTTTAAAGTACTGCGATGTGAAAATTTCAGGAGCTCGACAGCCCCTTTATCAGTACAGGGCTGCTGTTATATACATGCGGTTAGCCAGTATATACCATAGTGCTATCAGGTAATCACTTAATCTTTTCTTTTTAAAGAAAATTTTAAAAAAAGTCTTTCATGTGTTCTTTAGCTTAAACACAGATATGCTTGTTGCCAAACATGACCTTACCCAAGATGAAGACTTTTCACCTATCAAAACTTTTTGTTTTCCACTGAACTCTGTACTTTTCTTCTCTGTTTAGTATCCTTACTAACCCTTAACCCCTTTTCTTTGACATATTGAATATCTCAGACTTCATTCTCACAGACCTTCAAACAGCATTGCATGAATAATGCCCTAGATTTCTTACTCTCAGTTTACTGATTGTTTTATAGATGTCGAGCAAATTTCAGGGAAGGACATCCATCCTGGACAGTTTCTCAGTGCAGTAACTTGAATAAATCTCTAGATGTTTATGGAACTTTATTATCATTTTCATACTTGTATTAGATTAATGATAAGTAAAATTTGAGCATTTCTGTGGTAACGTAGATTGGAAAATAGAGAATTCAGAAGCCAAGAATCAGGCTTTTGTGCTGAGAGGTTCTGGGAATGAGTAAGAGACCTGACTACTGTAAGTATGGAGGAAATGGTGAGAAAGATGAAAGAATGGTTCAATAAAAAATGTCAAAGAGCAAAGGAGCTTTGAGGTTTGCAATGGTGAAGATATAGAAGGCACTCCAGCCATCTAATATTTGCAAGGTATGAGAGAGCACATATTAAGTATAGAAGGACAATAAACAGATTAGATATCCCTGATGACATTGCACATCCTTGAGGCAGACCCACTTTTACTTGTAACCGTACACCCTCTTTCCTTCCTGCTCACACGTACTATTTGTGTGATGATAAAAAGTCTTCATGTCTTGTTAATGGCTGCCTTTCTACACCTTATATTTATAGCACCCCATAGCTTTATCATACACTTTTTGTATATCCATAAAATGCCAGATACAATACTGATGCTGTTATTTGTACTGATGATTTTTTATGAATTCAAAGAGATGCATACAGTAAAACCCTAACTTATTGAAAATTGTCCTTCAGAAATCACAGATTTTGTACAGTTACAGGCCTTTGGATTTGCACTTTATTCTCTTACTCAAGGAAGAGAATGACTATTACTGTTGAGCATTAACAGAATCATTGAATGAGTAATAGGACAAACACATTGTTTCTTTTAAAAAAAAAAGGCATGCATCGGAGGAATGTTTAGTATCTTGATTCAGTTTGTCCTCAGCTTCTTACCACCCTCACTTCGTTTATATGTTTGTTTTGTGTCTTTATGATTAATACTAGCAATTTATCTTCAGGCATGGTCAGGGAGACCTGAAAAACATGAGGCATTTGGCTGAGCTGAATTACAGTAAGGCAGCTGCATTGTTCATGCAGCTAGAGAATCCAGTTGATATTCTTAAGGTACAGCTGGACCAAGCAGTGCTTATAGAAGATCAGCTACAAGGTAATATTTGTTCTTGTGTACAAAAAGGTTGGCATTAACAGACTCTTCCTGCATGAAGTTACACAATGAGTGAAAAGTCACTTTCTGTGAAGTTGTGTCATCAGTGGATGAGAAGGAGTACAATCTTTTCAAGGAACTTCTAACTTCAGAAAAGTCTATCCATTCCCTGCTACTGGATGTAGCACAATTTTGAAACTTCAGGAGCCTCATAAAAGTGATCTTGAGGTTTTATAATTTGAAAAAAATACTAAAAGGTATTAGCACAAAAAAAATTTGGTAAGGTGTTCAGTTGTTCTCCAGCAATATTCCATAATGGAACTGAATAAGATCATGAATCAGTCATCTGAGATCGTTTCAGTTGCAGAAATTAATTAATTGTTATTGCAATGAATATTTATGGTATACAAAGCATTTTTTTATTATTTGCAATCACAGATCACTTGTATAAAGATAAGCACTCATCAGTGATTTCTGGCAATTTTTGTGGCTTTACTGTTTTAAGGTTATAAAACAGAACTCTGCATGCTGATTTTTAAACATTCATTCATATATTTTAGATCATTCGTTCTTCATTTATGAAGATACTAAAAAGAATTATTATCCAGACATGGACTCTTTCCGGAGATATGTGGAAATCTGCTTTGCTCATAATTCTGATAAATCTTGAGCTTCATGCAAATAGAATAGAAATAATAATGATGATAGTGATAATGATAGTAATAATAAGCCAAAAGTTAGTGAAGGGATAAAGTCCTGGGCACCTTGAGGAGTATGTGGAAGGAGAGGTCACCGTCTGGAAAGGCATAAGTGGATGTGTTTGATGGTACAGTTGTCCTGAAGGTATTGTATGGATGGGAGGCATGGACCCCTAGATCAAAAAGTACAGATTTTGGTGTAAGTAGGGTTGACTGAAAACAAATGATAGGCAAGAAAAGATGTCTGGTAGTAAGACAAGTATATTTTAGCTGAAGGGGCTGTGCTAAAATGGTTTGGACATATAATGAAGATGAGTGAGGAGATGCTGATTAAGAGGGTATACATGTCAAAACTAGAGGTAACAAGAGGGGGAAACTGAGGAGTAGGAAGGATGAAGTGAAGCTTGCTTTGGGTGATTGGGGCTTGAACCTATAGGAAGGTGTGAGACATACTTGAGATATAGTGAGTTGGATTGATATGGCATACAAAGGGTGAACTGCTGTCAGTGGATAGAATTAAGGCATATGAAGAAGCCAGGGGAAAGCCTAGAGGTGTCTGTTGGGGTTGGCCGTGGTTAGGTGGACTTGGTTTTGGTTGCATTGTATATGGCAGCTAGAGAGCGTCTTGTGAGCAAATGAGAACATTCTTCATCTGTTCTTCATGCTACCTTAGGAGAAATGAGATGCAAGAATGAAAAAAATAACAACAACAAAGAGAAAGTGATATGGGTAAAGTAAGGATGGTGACAGATAAGGAGAGATTGAATGCAAAATGTCAAATGATGATCATGAGTACATGAAGCTAGGAGAGTGATGAGGAATAGGATTTATTTAGGGAAGTAGTGCTGGCATGTGTGAGAGAAGTGTGTGGCATTCAGGTGAAAAAAGTTAGTGAGTGGTGGGATGACAAAGTACAGTTGCTAGTGAGAATACTTTCAGGGAAGGAGCACAGATGCACAACAGAAAGTGGCAGGAGGTCAGGAGTAAGGTGCCAGGGTTGAAAAAGAGGGCAAATGGGAGTTGTGGTGAGCAAGTAGCAATAAATTTTTGGAAGAATGAGATGTGTGTGAAGAATATTGATAATGTTAGAGAAATGAATGGGGCAAACAGGGAAGTGGTGACAGGTAACAGTGGGGTGAGGAGGAGATGGTATTAATATTTTGGAGGATTGTTGATGTATTTGATGATGGGGGCAGATGTAAAGTGTATGGGTCAGTTTGGTATGTGAAGAATCATGGAAAGTGGTTTGGTGAAGAGAGAAGATGTAGTGAATGCTCTCTGTGAGATGAGACATGGCAAGTTAGTTGGAGTGGATGGTATTGCAGTTGAATTTCTTAGGAAAGGGAGACATGGCAAGTTAGTTGGAGTGGATGGTATTGCAGTTGAATTTCTTAGGAAAGGGAGTGAATTTGTTGTTGAGTGGTTAGTTAGAATTTTTAGTGTGTGTATTGATGACAGTAAGGTGCCTGAGGATTGGTAGAGAGCAAGTATATTTATTGTATAAGGGCAAGGGATACAAAGGTGAGTGCTCAAACTACAGAGGTACATGTTTTTTAGTAAATTGTATTGATTGAGAGAGTGAAGGCATTACAGAGCATCAGCAGATAGGGTCAAAATGTAACCCAGAGAAGAAAGATTTTTTTTTTTTTTTGCCCTGATAACCATGACCCTCTGATGAGCCTAGTATAGTTATTATTCCCCAACTGATACTCTCTAAAACCAGTATTATTCAATAATGTGGACTTTTTAAAGACATGCCAGATGTTCAGGTTACAGAGAAAGAGAGAAAAAGTGCCATTCTTGGTGAAAAGATACTTGTCCACTGTATATCTTATGTATTAGAAAATTGAGTGCTAATTGGTTGACACTTGTAAACAGGCATTTATTTAGGCAGTGTAGTTCCCAAAATCCTCAAGTGTGGTAGTCCTTCCTCATGTTTAAGTGTCTCAATTATTTCCCATTAGATAATTCAAACTGACAATATAGTAATGATTTTGCCATCCAATTTGTGATACTGAGTGAAGAAGGATTGCTGGGCCAAATTGTGCCATAGATGAAAATTCAATTCAATCCCAAAAAGTACACATTGAATGTTGTTCCTAAATTCTGAAGTAATACCAAGCATGACTTTCAGCCGACCTTTAGTCTGGGTGTGGGAATGATTGGTGTAACTGTTTATTTTACTTATGTTAGTTTGTGTATCTATTTGGACAGTCAGAAAATAGACATTTTCACAGCATTTCTTTAATAAAGATCAGGATATATAATACATACTAGTATGTATGCTTTTGGTTTTGAAATATTCTTTTGCTAAGTGTAGTCATATTCTTCATTTCAGGAATATCAAATCCACAGCTACTCACGAAGCTCCATCTATCCATTCTTCAATTGCTGGTTGACTCTGTTCCAGCCTTGAGAATCAGTCAAACTTCTCCTGAAGATAAAGTAAACCAAGCTAGTACGAGTAAAACACAGTATTTAAAGCCATCTGATGACAGTCAGGTCAAGCCTGTCGAAGTTACCAACATGGATGATAAGGGCAAATTTAGTGATAATAACAATAGTGAAGAAATAAGTTGTCAGCCTGAAAACATATCCTTTGAAGATGAAGAAAGTGAAGACAAAATAAAAGCCTTATTAACTGTATTTGAGAAGAAGCTTCATAGTTCCCTCATGACCCTAATAAAGATAAATTCTTCATCAAAGTCATCAAAAAAAAGGTAAGAGTCTAAGTATTTATTACCGAGATTAATACAGTAATCTTTTTGCTGCAGGTTATAGATATGACAATGGGTTAAAGAGACTTGAAAATTTAGGAAAATCCATGGGGAAATAGATCTGGGAGAGACCCTTATTGTGATGGGAAATGTGCATTGATATATGGGAGGTAGGAGACACAGGAATAGATGTGATGATTGAAGGATATTGTGCCATAGATGAAAATAATGATGGTGAAGGTGCATAGTAAAGAGGTAGACTGCAAAAGAAACGGTCATGTGCTGTGTGTGAAACAAAAATGTTAAGGCTGTAAAAGGCTTCCTGTAAAATCAAAGGATGCAGGATGCAGAAAAAAAAGAGAAACACTCTAAACATCCAGGGCCCAAGACTATTCATCACATTGCCTGCAGTCATTAGAAACTCAATATAGTGAACTCGCTATATTTTGACATCTTTTTCCATGTAAATAAGAGGTTATGGACCAAAGAAAAGGAAACATGAATTGTGCTCAAAACAGTAAAAAATTAGAAAATAACACCCAAATATTGTTTAAGTACTAAAAACAGTATACAAAACATACACAAAATGATAGACAGGTATCTGCCTATTTGTCACTTCCATATTTATTTGGGATCTGGGATAGGCTAGGTAAGATTTTGTTGTATATTCTTTTTGGATATGTAGATTATTATTAATTAATTCATTAGGTAAAAACCTACTGAAGGAACTATATAGAAAAAAATATCTAAAAAGTAGGTGTCATTCACTAAAAAAAAATGATTATCTTTAAATGCTATATGATCGCTTGCCTTGCCTCGCCTCCCGGCAAGGCAGTTTTTGTGGCTTTACTGTTTTAAGGTTATAAAACAGAACACTGCTTGCTGATTTTTACACATTTGTTCATACAGTTTAGCGCATCATTCATGAGGTAAGATGTACATTTTGAACTGTTTGACAGCCATCCTGCACTTGCATTCCTAAAATGGAAACGTTCTCAACTGTACACTGTTGCACCGCTCAAATTTCTGTTACAGTATATTTCTTAATATTATAGTGAATTAATGGTAATAGTGTATGAATTAGTCATACTAAAGAAAGTTGAGTATACTGATATATAGAAAAGATTATTCACATTATTTTTCACCGAGTGAAGGATGAAAGTTCTGGTAACAAGCTGTGTGACGCCTGGTGCTAGTTAAGCTTTCCTATGTTTTTCTCTTTATTTGAATAACTATTAGTTCATGGATTAGCTAAGAACATACTGAAGGAAAGTATGCAAAAAGATTTAATGAATACAATTTACCTTAACATTTATTGAGTAAGATGTAAGTTTTTAACCATGAGATGACCTGACGCTTGCCTTCTTGTACTAGATACTTTCTAAACCGTACACCGTTGTATGGTCCATATATCTGTTACAGGATTTTTCTTAACATTTTACTCGGTGTAATTTGTTTTGAGTGTATGAATTAGTCAAAAATCTAAGAGATATTGGATGATAGGGAAGATGTGACAAGGAAGATGAGCATTGATAATAAGATTAAAAACAATGTTCTTTTCATTTTATAAAAACTCATTTACCATGTCTCCATGGTTGTTTAATTTGTTTATGGATGGGGCTGTTAGGGAGGTGAATGCAAGAGTTTTGGAAAGAGGGGC
>JAUUDZ010044368.1:545-10647 GCA_032361705.1 Panulirus versicolor | reverse complement strand
GCCTCCACAAGATAATGATCAGACATCCCTCCAGTTACCCCTCTCAGCACATTAATATCCAAAAGTCTCTCTTTCACATGCCTATCAATTAATACGAAATCCAATAACGCTGCCTGGCCATCTCTTTTAGTTACATATGTATACTTGTGTATATCTCTCTTTTTAAACCAGGTATTCCCAATCACCAGTCCATTTCCATTTACAACACTGAACACCTCATGTACACCAATTATACCTTCAACTGCCACATTACTCACCTTAGCATCCAAATCACCCATCACTATAACCCGGTCTCATTCATTAAAGCTATTATGCTGGGAGTAAAAGGGATAAATGATTGAGGATGATAACACTGAATGTAAATGGAATAACTGGTGAGAGTAAAAGAATGGAGGTTATAGAGAAATTTCGAAGTTATAGTTTGAATGTGCTGGGGACTGGGGAAACTTGTTTCCTTGGGCAGGGTGTATGGAGTGATATGGACAGGAATGAATGAAAATTATTAGGGAAGAGGGAAAGAAGGACGTGCCATTATGCTATTGCCATGAGATTGGGAGGGTGTTACAGAGCTGGGACAGAATGGGGTTTAGGAAAGGTAAGGGATGTGTGGATCAGATATTTAAGGTGAAAATGACTGTGGAAAAGTATCTAGTGAAAGAAAGAAGTTGTATGTAGCTTTCATGGATTTGGAGAAAGCATATGACAAAGTCAAGTGGAATGCTTTATGGGATGTGTTAAGGATATATGGTGTAGGGGACAATGGTTGAATGGTGTGAAAGCCTTCAGTAGAGGAGCAAATGTATGTGTGAGAGTGGATAAGGAGTCAAGTGAAAGTTTTGTGATATTTGTGGGTATGAGGAAAGGTGTGTGCTGTCTTATGGCTTTTTAACATATATGTACTTAGAGTGATAAAAGAGGTGAGAAAAAACTAGGGAAAGAGGGTGCAGAGATGGAGTGTGGCAGTGAGGTAAGGTTGTTAGTGACTAGCTTGTTTGTGGATGATACTGTGTTTTTTGTTAAGAGTGAAGAGGACTTGCATAAGGTTTTAAATGTGTTTTTTTATGATGTGTGTATGCATAGGCAATTGAATACAAATGCTAGAAAAATGGCAGCTTTAGCTCTCATCAACTCTAGATATCATGTATAATACCCTGAAACCAGAGTCCCCTTTCCTCAGTCAGACCCCACAAACAATTCAGTGGTTTACCCTGATGGCTTTCTATGCCGTGTTTCAGTCCATTGACAGCATGTTATTCCCTGTACACCATATCACTTCAGTTCACTCTATCCCATGAATTCTTGCATCCACTTGCATGTTTAGGCCCTGAGCCTTCAAAGCATCTTTCACTCCATCCTTCCACGTATGATATTTACACCCCCTTATTCATCCTTTTCTCCCTCATCCTCTTCATATGTATAAACCATTTCAGCCCACTCTTTTCAGCTGTCTTATAAATACTCCTCTTACTCCCACACCTCACTCTCACTCTGTCATTCCACATACGATCAATCCTCCTCACACCACATGTCAAAAATTTCATTTCTAACACTTTCACCATATTCTTTATATGTTTGTGTAAGGCCTATGCCACACATCCATAATGCACTGATGGGACTATTATACTATCAGACATACCCTTCTTTGCCCTTAAAGACTGTGACCCTTCTTTCCTTATGTTCCTCGGTATGCATCACCCATCTGGCTCACTTCAACTCTCATGGCTCCTTTTGCTCCCATATCCATTCCCAGGTATCTAAAACTCCACTTCCTCCAAACTATCTCCCCATTCAAACTCACACTCAAATAATCTGTCTCTTTTCACATTTACTCTCAACTTCCTCCTGTCCCAGACTCTCCTAAACTCACACATCTGCTTCTTCAGTTTCTTACTTATATATGCACTCCCAGCACTCTACATACCTGCTCCTCTTTCCAAGACCCTTGCATTCACCTCCCCTTACCACCCCATCCATAGAGAGATTAAACTGCCATGGTAACATTACAGACTCACCTTCCTTGTTTCCTACTTGTACAAACGCCTTAATCTCTTGATAGAAACTTGTCACTGCCTCTGATAGCTTTCCTCCCACACCATGTATTCATAGCACCTTCCACAAAGCATCTCTATCGACCCTGTCATTTTTTTTTTTCAGATTTATAAGTGACACATACGAATTCTGCTTCTCTAAGTATTCCTCACACTTTCTTCAAAGCAAACACATGACTCACACATCCTCTTCCATTCCTGAAATTACAGTGTTCTTGCTCCACCCTCTCAATCACCACTCTTCCTTACAACTTAACAGGTAAACTCAACAAACTTATACAGTGATGTCATGATATTGCATGAGATAGGTATCAAAAATGTTCGTGCAGTATTGAATTGCCCTATATTGTGAAATTCATTTGTGTTTGAATAACGTGTTAAGGGCTGTGGAAAAGAGACTCAAAACCTTATGTAAGTAATGGAAATAATGTATCAAATAACACTCAAAATATTGTCCAGGTAGTCTTAATCTGTAATTACCCCTTGACCAATTTCTGTGAAAGAGTCCTGTTGTTACTCAGGACCTCTTTTTAAAGAATACTGCTGCCCAAGGCTGTCCTACTTCCAGTAGTGTGGTAATATAGACTCTTTTAGCATGAAAAGTTCTTTGATGAGACTACACCCCCAGAGATACAGCCTTGTCAAAGATGACTTTGCAAATGTGGTGTAACGTCTTGCAGGCGATATACAGGCATACAAATAATGATAGACAGGTATCTGCTTGTTTCTCACATCAACATTTCTGTGGAACTTTGGGCTTGGTTAGGTAAGGTTTTGTTGTATTCTTTCTGAATATTTAGATCATTATTAGTTCATGCATTAGGTAAGAACCAACTAAAGAGAAGTATATGAAAAAGAAATACTTGTAGAGTATAGATAAAATACAGATAAAATGCACCATAATATGTCTTTAATGTGAGGGGTTTGTTCCTTGTAAACACTTTTCTTTAGCATGAGATGATCCACAGATATATGTGGTTGAGGAGTGATAGAAGAGAAGAACAAAGGGGTTTGATTGACTGTGTGGCTGTGGATGTTACGTTGAAAAAGGTTGCGCTGGATGCTAGAATTGTGAGAGGATTCTTTGGAGATTCTGACCATTTCTCAGTTCTTGTTGAGATGAGTATCAGGGAGAAGTGGAGGTATGATGTTAGGAAGAATGTAGAAATAAAGTGCTGGATTGGTGGGAGAAGATGAACCAGAAAGAATGCTATAAGCATGAAAGAGAGGCAACTGAAAGTTTGAATAAAGTAAATGCAGGGATGCAATCATGTGTAATTGAGGTGTTTAGAATATTAAGAGAAAGATTATTAAAGTTTTTAGAATTAGTAGTTAGATACAAGGTTGTGACATGTAAGAATAAAAGGGGAAATGATGATTTGTGTACGAGTAAGAAGAGAGGAGATTGAATGGTTCCAAGTGAAGTTGGTCTGCAGCAGGGGTGTATGATGTCACCATGGTTGTTCAACTTGTTTATGGATGGGATGGTAAGGGAGGTAAATGCAAGTCTTAGGGAGAGGGATGACTATACAGAGTGTGGGGGATGAGAGGGCTTGGGTAATGAGTCAGTTGTTTGCTGATGATACAGTAAGAAACTGCAGAAGTTGTGAAGGGATTTACAAGTGTGTGTGAAAGAAGGAAGTTGACAATAAATGTGAATAAAAGCAAGGTCATTAGGTTTAGCAGGGTTGAGGGACAGGTTAGTTTGGGTTCGAGTCTGAATGGAGAAAAATTGGTGGAAACGAAGCGCATAAGATACCTGGAAGTGGTCAGTGTGTAGCATGATGGTAGAGTCTTTAGGTCTGAAGCCATGTTGTGTGGGTGAGAGTGGGATTCTTTGTTTAATTCTTTTGTCAGTCAGTTTTTCATAGAGTTTGGATGCTAAGGAGAGAAGTGATATTTGGCAATAGGAGTGGAAGTTGGATGGTTTGGAGGTTTTTGGAATGGTATTGTAAATTGAATTGTTTAGATGTTTAGAATTTTATTAGATAGATATATGTATGTGCTTGGATTGCAGCTAGTCTAGTGCTTTATGTTGAAAATTGATATGTAGTCTGGGGTTGTAGCAGGAGAGTTGTGTAAGTTTTTATTGCTTTTATTTTATCAGTGGGAGTAAAAGTTGGGTGGGCAGTTTCGAATTTTCAGTAATGTCACATTGGTACATTTGTTCTTTGGGAGAAGGAGTGTCTTTGGAATGGGTCTGGAGTGCTTCATG
Source organism: Panulirus versicolor (assembly GCA_032361705.1). Lineage (NCBI taxonomy): Eukaryota > Metazoa > Arthropoda > Malacostraca > Decapoda > Palinuridae > Panulirus > Panulirus versicolor. The sequence goes on along the minus strand of JAUUDZ010044368.1, from coordinate 6,384 downwards.
AGTTGTGGGATTGATTAATGCGGCAAGTGAACATCTTTAACATGCGCCAGAGTTGGTTGCTACGGGTCTTGCAGTTCATTGTGATGAGGAAGGAGTGAAATTTTTCAGTTTGTGTTTCATTGATTTGCTTAGTGAATGTGTTATATAGAGACTGGATTTGTTCTTTGATTTCTGCTGATGGTGAGTAGTTCTGTGTGAGCTAGTTTCTTTGTATTATGAGGTGTGTAATATGTAGGATATATTTCTGTCTGTGCTCATGTAGTTACTATATGCTTTTTGCTGGCTTGGTTGGAAATGTTGATGAAATGTGAGGTGTCATGATTTACATATGAGAAATAACCCATAATGAATTTCTGGAGATTTGTTTCCATGTCCAGATACTGTGTGAAGGCTGGCCAGTCTGGTTTTTTGTTGCCTCTGGTTTTCCTTTTGATAGTAGTGTGGATTTAATGGGCCAAGAGGAATATTATCAGTATGGGTAGGAGGTCACACAAAGTTTGTGTGGTGTGCTCCAGAGTTTTTGTGTGCAGTACCAGTGAGCAGAAGGTAATGCCTGGCGAGGTTAGCTGGTTTAGATGGTGGGTTTGGAGTTTGGTTGGTTGAATGTGTAGATTGAGGATATTGATAGGTTGCAATTAGTTTTTAAGTAGTTCACCTCAGGGATCTTTGGTGGGAGTGCTGAACCAAGTGGGATTATGTGCATTGAAATCTCTGCAGAGATGAGTGCTGGACATATAAATCTGGTTTTGTAGATGAGGAGTATATGTGGAGGGTCATGTGGAAGGGGGAGGTATGTAGATGATGAATGTTGTGGTTGTTGTGGTTAGTACTGCAAAGTTTATTCTTATGGATTGTATTTCTTGGGTGCTGTTAGTATGTGAGCTGCTTTTTAGTGCCACTGGTGTTGGAGAGTGGTATAATTTGTTGTCTCTTGTGATTATCTTCTGTAGGAAGGTGGTAAGGAGGGTTTGAATGTGAGTGGTTTTGTAGATGAGGGTTATATGGATGTTGGGTTCTCTGATTTGGTTGATTATTTTTGTGTTTGTTTCTGATGCCACTTGTGTTAAGTTGCAGGATACTTATTGCTGGGGATCTGTGGAGTTGAAGGGTCTGTTTGAGAAGAATAAGTCTGAGCATTTTGTTTTATTTGATGGGTGTTTATGCTGAGGGTGAAGGGTTTGTAGGAGTTACTGTCAGTGTGGTTGCTGCATGTCCAATGTCTTGCATAGTCTTTTATGGATGAAGAGTAGAGGAGTTGGTACCAAAGACTGCAGATGGAGCTTCTGATGGAGAAGTGCCTTTTGGTGATGGTTATTTAGTATTGTTGCCAAAGGTACACTTGTGGTCAGGTTAGGATTAATGTCACTGGCTTGCAGTAGTAGTTGGGTGAAATTGATTAGGCCATCATCTTCACTAGTGAAAAAATGTGTTTATGTGTAAAACATTTGGGTATGACTCATGGTCTGCCAGTTACAGCACCTTTTGGGGCTGGAAGATCAATGCTGGCCAGAGTCCTTCAGTAGTTGAAGACCATCCTTGGTCCCTTGCAACTGGGCTTGCTCACTCACAGATCATTCTTCTGTGGTGCGGTCGGGTCTGTGTGCATACTGCACAGAGTGATTGGTGTTACCGGACTTTGCCTGGTTAAGTTACCTTTAGTGAAGCTGTATCATTGGAAGTACAGTCTCATCAAAGAACTTTCACTCCAGAGGTGTTGACATTTTCCTGCTCCTGGAACAGTGCAACCTTGGACTTTAGAAACCTGTAGAAAGGTCATAGGTAACGCTAAGACTTTCATAGAAATTGGTCCTAAGTTAATTATGAACAGCTTAAAGTGATGAAAGTTTTTACACATACATATATAGTTGACCAAATTTGCACGATAGAACAAATGTTCATAAATTTAAAAATATAGAAATTGTTTGGACTGGTAACCTTGTTGCAAGATATTTGGATTTCACTCCCATTCTTTATCAATGTCATCTTGCCATTGAAAAATGAAAATGCGAATTCAATCCTAGTCAGTTTGTTTTTCAGTTTGAGAAAACCATAAGGTTTCTATATCTAGTTTCAAAATTTTTAAAAATGATATTGAAAAGTAAAAATGATGACTTTAATGAATTAGACTTAAAGGGAAAATTTTTTTGAATATCATGGACAAAAGTTGAATGTCATGGTTCCATTATGTTAGTGGACTGTAGCTGAGTGACATAATTCGACTTCCAGTTAATGTCACAGGAAAAAGATGAAAGATGGAAAGAGTCATGGCTAGTACTCGAATAATTGCAATGTGCAAAATTAATACATGGTGAAGTTTGTGTAAGTTAGCAGATGTTTAGATACTGGCAAAGAGCAAAGATTCATGTTTTTATTTTGTAAGCTCTGAGAGATTGTTCTGAAATATAAAAGAAAGTTTATATCAAATCCTTTTACTAAAGAAGAGAGCAAAGGGTTAGTGTGAAGAACTGCAAAATTAGAGACATTTGAAATTTGGAAAGGTGCAGTTGATAGATTAAAGTAGACTGTGCTCGGGTAGTATAGTTTATGTGAATTGAGAAATTTAGCAGGAGTAGGTACTAGAGAAGACTAGAAACAAGATGGAAGGGCACAATAAGTTTAACTATTTGAAGGAGAGATACTGGATAAAGATCTGTTTCATATGATGTAACAGTTCTTCTGAGTGTTGCCACTCTACATCTGTGTAATACTGACCATTTACTATTTTAGCTGTAAGTCTGTTACAAATGATGGTTTTATTAGATTTTTTTTTACTAAACTGTATTTCTTAATTTGTTTTTTTAACAGCCTCATGATGATGCTACTATCAATAATGACTTAGCTGTTTCTGATTCTGATGATGAGACAGCTCAACATGCCAGACAGCCAGAAGATATTCCACAACAAGAGGAAGAGGATGACAGGGATGCATTATGGTTCTAGAATATGATTACTTTTCCATTGTTTCACAAGTACTTGTATTCTAAATGTATAACTGCTGTCGTACTTTGTTTTACATGAATAATCCCGTGCTTTCATGTTTTCAGAGATTACAAACAGGAAGTATAATGAAGGGAAGTTTGTGTACCATAACAGGGTACTAAGATATTTGAAATTACAATTTTACTAACAATTGTGATACACTAGTGACAAAAACAAAATTCATGTATTATTTGATTTTTTGTATTCAGGATTGTGGTCTGTAGAGCACCTTTAATGTGACTGACTGTATTAAGTTAGGCTCTGATTCATCTCATATTCATGAAAGCAATATTACAACTGGGTCTTTTTTTGGCAGTTTATTGCTCGTCTCAAAGCATAGGCCTTGGTTTCACTTTGGAATTTAGTGATAAGAGTTTTTCATAAACAATGTCCTTTTACACATTTTTATAATGCCATTCCTCATAGTTACACAGCTTTAAAAATTTACTGATCATACAAACTAGAGAAGATAGGCAGAGGACTCCAGTTCTGGAAAATTTATCCCAGCAAAAGGTACATGCCTGTATGCATTGAATGTACCCCTTGTAAATGGGAATGGTGTACATGATAACAAACTGAGCAAAATATCTGATGTATTGAAGTTAATGATTTGGAATAAAGTATTTGAGATAGACTTAAAGAAAAAAGTTATTCACAACACTATTTCTATTAACCCTTTTATTATGGACTTCCCTGTGAAGGGATTCCCCTCGCTGTTTTTCAAGAAAAAAATTTAGGGGACATTTGTTACAAAATGGTAAAATATAGACATTTGTTACAAAATGGTAAAATATATTAAGAAAGAAGCTCTGCATTACAGAAAAATGATTCACATGTACCTTTTCATATCTGGTGAACATAAGTTTGTGAGATGCAACTCCTCCCTAGAACAAATACAAAAAAGCAATAACTCTAATTCCTTCTGTACAGAACTAATCCTTAGAAAGAAGGACATAGAGATCTTTAACTCTTTACTCAAAAAGAAAAACATTTTCGATATATCTAAAAAAGTTTTCAGAATATTTAATTGATTTTATACTCAGGTGCCTTTCTTGCCACCACAAGGTCGTGTCAGGAGCAGATGAACAACAGCCTCATTTGCACATCTTCAGTCACTAATTGATATACATAATATACTGAGACCAGAGCAACTGTCCATATCCAAACTCTGCAGGCTACCTCATGGTTTACCTTGACTGCATCATGTGCCCTTGATTATCCCATCAGCAGCACATCACTTAACATATACCACACTACTACTAGTTCTTTTTATTCAACATATTCTTCTTGCCCATTTGAATACTGTGCTTGGCTCTTAATTCATCAGAACCTCCTTTACTTCATCCTTAGCCCAATGCCTGCTGATCTGCTATATGTCGTACAGACAGCCCTTGGCAATTGATTGCAAGTGTGCTATATACAATCTGGGGCTTTTAGATATTCCATATAAGTATGCTAGTACTGAATCGAAAAACAATAATGTACTTGCATGCAGGACAGTTTTTTCATATCTTTGCCCATATACTATAATTTTTGGTCCAGCATTATCTGAATTTATGACAACAACCTGATGCTAGGATAGCAAAGAGACTTTCCAATTATTGTGTGGATTTTCTTGATGCCATGAACTTTGATAGTGTAGTAAACATAAATGGTTGCAGTTTTCTCCCACATAACTCAAGGGCAAAGAAAATTAAAGAAAAAACATACTGTGTAGGATCTGTGATTTTTATGTTCCTCCATTTGTACACCCAGGTTCTTGGTTGCAGTATAAACAAACCACAAATAGATGTAAATGTTTACAAATATTGTAACATATGTCCTTTATAAGTTGAATATTATAGTATGATTCTTTAAAGAAATTTGTATGTGTTGCATTGTAAAGAGAGGTCTCCACACATGTAGGTAAAGGTCTACTTTTTTTTTCTTTTAGTGACCAACATGGCAGGGGTAAATAACGTGCCCAGTCAAGGCCATGTCAGGTGAAGGTGAAAGAAAGTAGAAATTAATCAGGGGGTCTGTAATAGTTTGAAGACATGACTCAACCCATTCACTGGGGTAGGTTAATTTTATGGCTTTTCCCCCCTGTGCAGCAGTAATTGCAAAAATTAAAAAAAAGTGGCATTAAGCATATTTAGTAATTAAGAGGAATAGGATATTCCCTCTGAGGCCTAGTCCTCTGTTCTTAATGCTACCTTGCTAATGCGGGAAATGGTGAATAGTATGAAAGAAAAAGGTTATTTTTGATGGCAACAATGTAGGACTCTCCTGGATCTGGCTGTCCTGTGGCCATCAACATGTGCATACTGCATTACAAGGTTGCATAGCTCTCTCTCCACTGTCAGATGCATGATATAGCAGAAGGATTTCTTGTGTATGGGAAATGGCGAGCATTAATGAAGTAATGTTCAGGTAAAAAGTAATGTTTAATATATTCATAATTTACCCAATGCATTTAAGCACTGTGTTGCAATTGGGAGACCAAAACTTCTATCACTGCCATATTATATCATCATTTTTTTACAGTTTGTTATAGATTTGCATATAGAATTACTAGGTTCATCCACTTTTATGTTATTGAATTTAGTCTATTTATAGACCTTACCTCCCATTATATTTTTTTCTTTTAGCTGTTTTTGTGTGAGATATGATGCACCACCACTGTGGTACGCATTGTCAATTATAAGATTCATTTACTTTCTCAATATATGAGATTAGTTTTTTACACCCCTGTTCATACCTATATACATACATGCATACTATTTACATGGTAGGTAGTTGTTGATAGGCAGCCACTGACCAGGCAGGTGTGTTGGAAGGCAGCTACTGACTAGGGAGGTGTATTATTAGTACTATCTGC
>JAUUDZ010044357.1:0-10647 GCA_032361705.1 Panulirus versicolor | reverse complement strand
TTTCCTTGTCTATGGATCATGCAATCTAAAAATGGTAACATACCATTATTTTCATTTTCTACAGTAAATTTGATGGATGGTACTAAATTCTTAAGATAGTGGAGAAGTATTTGTAGTGAGGAAATTGTGAGTAAATGTTGAAGAACAAGGTGGCAGTATTCAAATAAAGGGAGATGGTGTGGAAAGTATGGTAAGAAGTTGAATGATTGAAGGTTTAGAACTTTTTATCTCAAGATAAATTTTTTATCTAGGATGGAGGAATAGATGATAGATTCCATTTCAGAGACTGTTTTTATAATTGCAGGCCAAATATAAGCCACAAAGTAAAGATGATTTGCACATGCGAACACTAAAGAGAGATGGAGGGGATGGCCTGACTCAGCTAATTGACCAAGGTGAGTAGACTATTTTTGCAGATATATTCATGAATTATCTTCAACTCTTTTCCCATATGTGTGAGATGAATCAGTTCAAATATTTACATGCTCTCAACTTATATCCACTGTGTAAAAGTAAACTTTAGCTCCAAACCAAAATGATTGCTTTGTAATGCTTCAGCTTGCAGAGTTGATGTTTCAAGCAAGACTGCCATTTCCATTCACTCCATCCTCACACTCTTATATCATTTACACACAAGCATCATTCTTTTGGTATTGATAGAAATTGCCCTCTGATATATCTTCAATTGTCACATCTTCCATTCTTGCATTTGGATCTCCTTGCATCTAGATTCAGTTCTTTGCATCAAAATTGCCAAAGAACTCAGCTCATACCAAAAATCATTTTTTTTCCCACCTCACCACCATGTTCATAAGCACAGTCACCCACCTCTTTTAATCCACTTTTCTTGTAACCCACATCAAACTTGAGTATACTTCTTTACTCTTTAACCCTTGTCTGATGGCCGACATCATTTGGTGTTCTGACTTTTCCTTCCTCAGTTGTAACCCATAACCCTCATACAGCTCATTGCCTCTTTGGGGGAATCACTGTGGCCTTTTCTGTGCTTCATATGAGATTTGATAGCTTCTGTTCTCTTTTGAATTTCTAGTAAACGTATGATTCCTTCTCTTATCCATTGTTGTTTAAACATCTCAACAACATAACTGGAAAAAAATGTGTATGTAGAACAAAATCACCCTTGCAAAATATTCATAATCATAACATATTTACATAAATATGAAGCAGCTTTACCACCAACTAGAGCCTTACGCTATCAAATCATTACCTGCCCACAACAACATAAAGAAAAGTATACTACTTTTTTAGGTATTTTCTCTAATAACATATGATATGAAGATTTTTTGTATGGTTTTATTTTTAGCACTGGATGAGTGTCATTTCATATGAATTGCACAGTTTTTGGGTTAGAGGATGGCTCCAACAAAATCTAGGTGGGTACTCATTTTAGAGGGTTATTGAAAAATTAAAAATTAGTTTTATCAGTTTACACCTTTGCACACCATAATGCATATGTTGTGTCACTTTCATTTCTCCTCCATTTTGATCTTGACACAACTGTCACATCATTCAAAAGAAAAGGTTCTCCTAAAATGGGCTAATTCCAACTGGCACAAGAAATTTTGGTACATCATTCCTTGAAGCCTGCTCTCTCATGGTAGTCCAATTCTTTGGAGATACATGGCCACCCTACATAGCACATGTCAAAAGTAGCCTTTTGAAAATTTTCTCAAGTCCCTATCACACATTCACGCCCTCTGTCATGCAGTTATATTCACTTGCATAACTGTTTGTAGAATATTTATAATTGTTGATAAGATGTTTATTGGGGTGTTTTACAGTATTTGACTGGTTTAAACTTGTAACCATCATTTGTGTGTGAACCAGTGTTGTGTCTTGCAATAAATGTCTCTTTATGCATGCAATGAATTTCTCATTCCTCCATAAAAGTTATGTGAAGTGTTGTTATAAAAGTGTATATTGTTATATTTCAAGATATTTAGGTACTTATAGCATTATACACCATGAATGCTTATCCCTATTGGATGCCTCTCAACTTTGCATGAATATGGTCGGCATCTGTTCATTGCATTAGATGGTGACGAACTTGAGAGTACTTTAGCAGAGTATGAACCAAACTGTGAGTATGATATTGACAACCCTAAATCTGATGGTAGTAGTTTTATACCTGAGACCATTTTGTGGGCTTCTTATCGCGTAGCCCAGGGATGTAAGAATATTGAGAGGCAGACAAGCAGCATCCCGCAGCATGACTTTCCTTCCTACTGCCTCTACTCCCCAGTGAGGGCCAAGTGATGCACAGCAGTTGCAACAGGTGGAACCATCTACCCCTTCCCACACCATCACCCATGCCCACCCTGCCCCACCCCATGCACCTCCCACAAGAACATAAGAATACATCAAAAGGTAAGATTTTTATGCAAAAAAAAAGTTATGTTGTATTGATATGATATTGAAAAGGTTATGTGATGTATACTTTCAGTATGTAGTTTTTTATGTTGAAGGATCCAGCCATGGACGAAAGTCCACATCAAGGTTGGGCCTTAATTAAAATATAGAAAGAATTATTAAACGGATAAAGAAAAGACAAGGGAAAGTATTTATGAATTTCGAATTACGAACATGAAAAACATATCTCTTGAAATGTGCTTAGTCATAGTTATTGAAAAAGACATGAGAGGATAGGGAATTCCAGAGCTTCAACATGTAGGAAAAGAAGCAGGTTTCAAAACTGCCCACCCATTAGCTGCTGATGGCCACACAATAGTCATGTGATGCAGCAGCTTGCTGACTGTTGCGTGGTTCAGCTAGTGGTGTGGGCACACAAGCAGCCAGCTCTCAGGAGCAAAAACCCAAAGTAATACTCATAGAAGAGGGAAAATGAACAAAAATTGTGGTGTAAGGCATGGGAGTCATGTTTAGAAGTTAGCTTGGGACAATTTAAAAGGCAGATCGCTTTCAACTGAACTTTGTCAAGTAAGCATACTGAGCTAGAACCACCGTATATGTTAGAGCAGTACTCCATACAAGATTAATCATTCCCATGTATAGATGGAGCAACTGTTTAAAAGAGAAGTTTCAACGCATAAACAGGACACCCAATTTCTCAGAGACAGACCTAGCTATTCCTGTAATGTGGGGTTTCCAAGGAAGAGTGGGTGTTACAGTAATGCCAAGTATGTTCATTGATTCATTAGGTGGGATTACAAAACAATCAAAGGAGAGAGGAGAATTGTGAGGAGTTTTCGATAGAGATGGGTAGAAACTGGACCTTGAAGTCATTAAACTTAACAAGATTTTGTCTACTCCATTGAGATATCATGTCCAACTCTGAGTTTGTTGAGGAGGCTGTGTCACAGTGAGATGCAGATCGAGTGAGAAAAAAGGGAGCAGAATTGAAGGATATGGAAGAATGCAGTGTTGACTCATCAGCGTATGAGCATTGGAATATTTGTGGAGGAAAGGAAATTGTTGAAAAATAGGAGAAAAAGTGTAGGAGACAGGACAGAACCTTGAGGAACACCACTGTTAATGGAATTAAGGGAGGAGGCTGATCCATCAACAATCACAGAGATAGGTTGGCCAGAAATGAAGCTGGATGTGAAGTAGTATATTATGGGAAAGAAGCCAAAAGAGGGGAGCTTAGAGATTAGACCCCGATGCCACACTTTGTCAAAAGCCTTAGGTATGTCAAGGGCAACTGCACCTGACTCCCCAAAATCTTTCAGGAATTATTACCAGACTTTAGTAACACAGGAAAGAATACCACAGGTGGATCTCGCATTATGGAAGCCATACTGGTGATCAGAGATTGTTGAGGTGTTTAAGGATATGGGAGTTGAGGAGGGCTTTAAAGACTTTGGAAATGGCAGATATCAAAGTGATAGGATTATAGTTAGAGGGGTCAGAATGGTCACCCTTCTTAGGGATTGGATGTATTAATGCGTGCTTCCAAGGAGAAGGAAAAGATTTGGTTTTTAAACAGAAATGAAACAGATGAGCAAGCACAGGTGCAAGTTCACAGGCACACTCTTTCAGTACACAGGGATGGATACCATCATGACCATAAGCCTTTCTGGTGTCCAGAAATGTAAGAGCTTTTCAGACAGTCTGAAAAGAGATTATGGAAAGGGGCATAGGAATAGTAAGAGGAGCATTAGGGGGTGAAGGAATGTCAGAGTCATCCAAGGTGGAGTTAGAGGAGAAATGGGAACGAAAGTGAGTTTGCTTTGTTAATGGGAAAGGCAACTATAGTACTGTCACAATGGAAAGTGAAGGGAAGGTGGAGCAACAGAAGTTATTAGAGATGCCCTTAGCTAAAGACCAGGAAAACCTATCAATGTTTGATGAGGAGAGGTTATTGCACTTCCTGTGCATAAAGGAATGCTTCATCTCATGGATAACATGTTTGCAGTGATTATGGGCAGTGGTAAAAGCTGAATTGGAGCCAGAGGAAGGAGAGTTTTTCTAAGCTTGATATGTCTGATACCTTGCCTAAATAGCCTCAGAATAGGAATGGTTGAACCATGGATTGGATGAAGTCGTCTTGGAGGAAGAGGGGATAAATGCTTTCATTTCTGCAAGAATAACCTTTGCTATGCATTTAACAGAGACAGAAGCATCACCACATAAGAAACAGTAATTCATCCAAGGAAAGTCAGAAAAGAAACTGCATAAGTTATTCCAGTCAGCTTTGTTCAGGTGCCAATATTTATGCTTAGAAGGGGCTGCTGGAGGAGGAGGTGGAGGTGCTGTTAGAATAGATACATTTATGAGAGTGTGATCGGGTGACCAATTTTGGGTGGGATTTTGTATTTACAGCTGGATGGACGAGAGGTGAAAAACAAATCCAGAATATTAGGAGAGTGGCCAGAGCAGTCAGGAATATGGGTTGGATGGGAGATGATTTGCTCTAAATGATTGAGAATGGAGAACATGAGGGCTTCAATCCCTCCACCATCTGTTTGGGAGGAATTCAACCATTCCCTGTAGTGAATGTTGAAATCCCTGAGGTATATGGATTTTTTTCTAAAATTGCTGAAAGCCAAGCTGTTCAAGCTAGCAAAATTCTAAAATCATGATATACTTAGACACTTATATTAGCCAGTAGAATAAAAAAGTTTAAAAAAGGCATTTAAGAAATTTATCTGCTGTAGTATTATTCATATCCAATTTCTAATTGCACCAATGAAAAGCTTAAAAAGGTTCATGTCTTTTTTATACAACACTTATTGGTTTTACAAAATCTATACTTTCACTTAGTTTCCTTTCAAGCACCATTACTTTGCTTTTACTTGCATTGACCTTCAAATGCCCATGCTTACACACATCATAAAACACTTTGCAACCTTCTTCAACTCCTCTTCACTTTCAGCAAACATGTTATCATCCACAAACAGACTTGCCATTAGCCACCATATTTCACTGCTACATTCCATCTCTGCACCTTCTTTTTCCTAGTTTTGCTTTCATCACTCCATCTATATTTACATTAAAAAGCCATGGTGACATTACACAGCCCTGTCTCAAACCTACATGTATGCTGAAATTTTCACCATCCATTCGTACAAATGCATTTGCTCCTCTACAGAAGGCTTTCACACTGTCCCTCAACACATCCTTTAAAGTATTCCCCTTGACTGTTGTATGCTTTCTCCAGATCTATAAAAACTGCTTACAACTTTTTACCTTTTTCTAAATACTTTTCTACAATCATCTTTATCACAAAAATCTGAACCACACATCCCCTATCTTTCCCTAAAAACCCCTTGTTCCTCTCTTATTCTGCATTCAGCTACTTCCATCACTCTATCAATCAAAATTCTTGCATTCACTTTTCCTGGTATACTTAACTGACTTATTCCCTTATATTTACTACATATATCCTTTGCACCTTTTCCTTTGAATAAAGGAATGATAGCAGCTTTTCCCCAATCCTCTGGCACAACCTTCTGTTTCCATGCTAAATTACATATCAGATACATCCACTCTGTCATACTTTTTCCTCCATACTTCAACATTTTAGCTGTAATCCCATCCACTCCAGGTACCTACCCTCAGCCTCATATTGCCCTTCTTACCTCCCTCTTTTCTATAGGCCCTTGTACTTGTATCCTCTTCCTCCCATCCTCCATACCTATGCATGCAACAACTGCTGCCTCTCCTTCTCCCACATTCATCACTTCTTCAGAATACTGTTTCCATCTTCTTTTCACTTCCTCCTTTTGATTCAGTAACTCCCCTTCCTTACATCTCACATTAACATTTCCACTCTTACATCCACCTCTTTCCTTTTTCACCTCCTTCCAGTATAATTTCTCATTTTCCCAAAACTTTTCATTCAGCTTTCTTCCAGAATCTTCCTCTACTTTTTCATTGCTTTCCTCTATCATCTTAACATTGTGAATCTGTTTTCACATTTTATATTCTTCCCTCTTCCTTTGCTGAAGTTCCACTGGTACATTTCTTGCAAGTAATTTGTCTTTTTCTTTTATTCCACAGCATTTCTTATCTCTTCCATCCACTATGCATTGCCCTTTGTATTCCTATATCTCATTTCTTTGTATCCAACTAATAATTCTACAACCTTTATTTTATCTCCCTAAACATTTTAAAGACCTCATTCACACATGCCTGCATGCCTACATTCACTGCACTTCCATCTAAGCTTTCAGTTACCTTCCTTTCATACTCCTCCCTACATTTTTTCTGATTCAGCTTCTTGTTTGCCAACACTTTTACCATTCCATTCATCCTTACACCTTACTTCCACTTCTCTCTGATTTTCATCCCAACAAGAACTGTGAAAAGGCAGTCTCCAAAGGATCCTCTTACAACTTGGCAAGTAGCACAGCCTTTCTCAATCTTTCATCCACTGCATTATAATCAATCAAAGTCTTTTGCTCTTCTCATACATCATACAGATGCTCCACAACCTACATCCTATGCTACTTACTACCATCTGTACATATGATTGGAAAAAATATAAAAAATATACATAGATATAGAATTTACACTTTGTTTTACATCTGCCAGTGCTAACGGCTGTGTGTGTATGATAGTGAATGTCAAATGATCCCAACATTGTGTACATCACAGCATCTCATCAGTTCTCGCTCTCAGTTACCATTCAGTAAGTGCACATTATTCAAGTGAATCTAATGAATTTTCGTGCTGGGTTAAACCATTTTTGTATTAAACCCCAAGAAGATGATGAGCAAGAGGAAAAACCCTTCTCATGTTGACAGATATGGCAAGAAGCTGAGGAAGATGCTTGATTTGGAATTGAAAATGGAGGCAATCACCCAATATAGAGGAAAAGAAATTAGTGATTGCATGTGTTCTACAGATGACCCATTTGACGGTCTCCACAATTTTAATGGACAAAGAAAAAATATGTGAAGCAGTGAAAAGTTCAGAAGTATGAAGTCTACAGTAATAACAAAGCAACAACAAGGGCCCATCCAGGAAATGGAAAAGTTGCTGATGCTGTGTATGGAAGATCAATTTCAAAAACATGTACCATTAAGCGTACTAACAATTCAGCCAAAAACTAGAAGTCTTTTTTAGACTTTGAAGGAGTGAACCAGAGAGGATTACATCGAGAACTTCACAGCAAGTCATGGTTGGTTCAATAGATTTAAAAGAAGATATAGCTTGCACAACATTCGAGTCACAGGTGAAGCAGCAAGTGCTGATGAAGGAGCTGCCAAATAGTTCATTGAAAGTTTGGATGAATCAAGACTTGACCTAAAGAACCTTAAATAAAAGGTAAAAAGAAACCACAGAATCATATGTTGAAGCTTGTTATTAAAAAACTAGATAATCATGATAGAAATTGAATTATGTAAAAGAATGCTTTGCAAGTATACCAATTCTATGTGATAATGCTGACATACGTCTGTCTTGTGTCCATTTCAAGATCCAACCAATCAGTAAGAATGGAACTTGGACATATGCTGGAGAGCATCTCTGTTCCTGTGGATCATTTTGTGCTGAAAAAAGGTGTTTGCAAGAAATAAACCCCTCTCAGCATAAATGTCTACAAGATAACTTCCATTCTCATTTACTCCAGTCACTCCCCATTTATTGACTATCTCGCCAATTTCATCACATCTCAATTTCGCATTCATATCACTCATTATGATCATATTTCTCTCATTCTCAAAATCATTTATATAGTAATTCAAATTCCTCCAGGAAGTCGTCATTTCATGTATACCCCGTACAGTCTTCATATTCACAGATGCACATACTCATACTCATGCTTACTTAACAGTTCCAGTCTTCCCTATCATCCACATTTTTGTTGATCCATTCCATCCATGCCCTGTTGCTCCATCCTACATTCACGGTGATAGAAGAATTGCACATTCTTCTTTCTCTTTTCCTTGTTAATTTTCATTCCTTCCCATCCTTACCCATCCTCCTTCCACTCTCCCATAACTTGCATCCAGCATTTTCATTTTCACTCCATACACCCTGCCCAAGGATATGGGTTTCCCTACTTCCCAGCACATCCAAGCTATAACTTTTAACTTCTCCAGAAGGTCCCTCCTTTTACTCTCACCAGCCATCCTAGTTACATTTAGCACCATCGCCCTCAATCATTCATCTCTTTTACTCCTCGGGATAACTGGTATACTCTGGTGCCACTTCTTAACCTTTTGTACCTCACCCTTGACAGGCCACTGGCAGAGGGCAACTCCAGTGCAGTGTTTCCTGAGGCAGTGAGGCTGCAAAATTGCCCAAAGAAATAAAAAGTCCCAGCATACCTTAGGTGTTTGTCCGTATTTAGAAAGGTTGCCTTAATGGCGTTCGGCAATGCCTCTCCCTTCAGGTCCATCCCTAAGGGTGTAATAACAAGGTCTCCATGAGAAGGTGGGATAAGGCTTTGATACTGGAGAAAACTAGTGTATCCCTTTGAGATACAGAAATGTGAAAACTTTCCTTAGTTTTGTGCCTATTCATTGTAGCAGCACCTCCAAACCACATTGATTATGATGCTTTTCCAGCCACATTCATTATCATCTCTTCTCTCTCAGCAACAATGGATAAAAGTTATGCAGATATTTTTCCCAGCACTGATAACACATCTTCTGAATCATCACCACTAACATAAGCGCCTGAAATACAATCACTAATTTGCAAGGGACACATGCCAATGTCACACATTCACCCGATGTGTTACATAGGTAATTGGCTGTAGGATTTTTTCCTGATTCTAATTGATTTGTGTGACATATGGTATCATTACATACTGAATTGTACCCTCTTTTTTGAATGAGGGATAGAAGAGGTAGCCAGAGTACCGACACCATTTGCAGCGCAATCCCCATTGTGTTATGTAGGTAGCTGACTCTAGGATATTTTTCCAAGTGCCAAATATAGATGCTTGTGATGTAAGGCATCTCTACAATTTGATAAAGTCTACCTTCCAATTTAAATTAGGGCATGAAAAGGCAACCTGTACAAGTATGGCTAGATACCTGGCTCCATCAGTTGTACACATATGGTTAGGATCCTCTGGGGATCAGCTAGTTTATCGTACCATTAGTTGCCTGTAGAGGTCTTTTCCATTGTTAGAAAGACATAGCAAAACTTTCTGCCCCCAGTACCCCTGGGACCACCCTTATAATTCCACAGCTGTCCCTCAGTAGATGGTTTGATGACCAAAGTTACAGGGAAGAACACTCACATGTATCAGGTGCTAAGGAAAGTTAAGAAAAATAAGTAAAGAACTGTGAAGAAATAAGTGGTGAAGAGTGATTTTATCAAGTTATGTAAGGAGGAGGAAGGCATAGGAAGCATTTCTACTAACCCACACTTGTGAAAGAAATTACATAGCAACTGCACCTAGTTTTCTCTTTATGTAATAATGGAGTGATGAAGTACTTTGGTAAAAGATAATGGATAAAGACCTAGGATATTTCCAGAGAGAAAACTTGGAGATCCTTATCAAACATGCCAGCCAGTCACTCCCCTCACATTTGTTTGTATTGCAGTGTGAACTCTAATATTTCTAAATATGTTCTTGCTATACACCACCAGGACTATGTGTATGCATAAAGTGAGACAGTGTGAGATAAAGAAGCAAAGTCATCAGTCTCCTCCCCATACTTGCAAGACATTCTTCTGCATACTGATTGCTTTTGTTGTGAATGGTGTAATACCTATAGATTTACTTCCAACACTTTTCCTGTGTATGATATAAGTACACTGGGAAAACAGACTCAATAGAAAATAAATATGATCTCCACATTGGGAGCTGTCAGACATGTCATCCACAGCTTTCTCTGCCTGTCATTTAGCAGTAAACCAGATCAGCACAAAGGAAATAAGATGACTCTGCATATTCTATTACTTATGAATGGGGGCAACTGTACAATCTGTTGAGGATGAGAGGGCCTGGGAAGTGAGTCAGTTGTTGTTCACTTCTGATACAGCACTGGCAGCTGATTCAGTTGAGAAACTGCTGGAGTTGGTGACTGAGTTTGGAAAAGTTTGTGAAAGGAGAAAGTTGAGAGTAAATGTGAATAAGAGCAAGGTTATTAGGTGGAGGGAATGTAAGTTTAAATGGAGAAAAACTGGAGGAAGTGAAGTGTTTTAAATATCTGGGAGTGGACTTAGCAGCAGATGGAACCATGAAAGTGGAAGTGAGTCACA
>JAUUDZ010044346.1:0-10647 GCA_032361705.1 Panulirus versicolor | reverse complement strand
ATAATAATAATGATAATAATAATAATAATAATAATAATAATAATAATAATAATAATAATAATAATGATGATAATAATAACAATAGTAATAATGATAATAACAATAATGATCATAATAAGTTTGTTGAGTATTCCTGGGATATTATATGGGAGGGTATTGATTGAGAGGGTGAAGGCCTGTACAGAGCACCAGATTGTTGAAGAGCAGTGTGGTTTCAGAAGTGGTAAAGGGTGTGTGGATCAGGCGTTTGCTTTGAAGAATGTATGTGAGAAATACTTCGAAAAACAAATGAATTTGTATGTGGCATTTATGGATCTGAAGAAGGCATATGAAGAGTTGAGAGAGATGATCTGTGGAAGGTACTTAGAGTATATAGTGTGGGAGGCAAGTTGTTAGAAGCAGTGAAAAGTTATTATTAAGGATGTAAGGCATGTGTACGAGTAGGAAGAGAGGAAAGTGATTGGTTCTCAGTGAATGTCCGCTTGCGGCTGGGGTACGTGATGTCTCTATGGTTGTTTAATTTGTTTATGGATGGGGTTATTAGGAAGGTGAATGCAAGAGTTTTGGAGAGAGGAACAAGCATGCAGTCTGTTGTGGATGAGAGGGCTTGGGAAGGAAGTCAGTTGTTGTTCGCTGATGATACAGCGTTGGTGGCTGACTCGGGTGAGAAACTGCAGAAACTGGTGACTGAGTTTGGTAAAGTTTGTGAAAGAAAAAAGCTGTGAGTAAATGTGAATAAGAACAAGGTTATTAGGTACAGTAGGGTTGAGGGACAAGTTAATTGGCAGATAAGTTTGAATGGAGAAAAACTGGAAGAAGTGAAGTGTTTTTAATATCTGGGAATGGATTTGGCAGCGGATGGAACCATGGAAGGGGAAGTGAGTCAGAGAGTGGGGAGGGGGCAATAGTTCTGGGAGCGTTGAAAAATGTGTGGAAGGCGAGAACATTATCTCGGAAAGGAAATAATTGGTATGTTTGAAGGAATAGTGATTCCAACAATGTTATATGGTTATGAGGCGTGGGCTATAGATAGGGTTGTGCGGATGTTGGTGGAAATGAGATGTTTGAGGACAATATGTGATGTGAGGAGGTTAGATCGATTGAGTAATGAAAGGGTAAAGGAGATGTGTGGTAATCAAAAGAGTCTGGTTGAGAGAGCAGAAGATGGTGTTTTGAAATGGTTTGGTCACATGGAGAGAATGAGTGAAGAAAGATTGACAGAGGATACATGTGTCAGAGGTGGAGGGAACGAGAAGGGGGAGACCAAATTGGAGGTGGAGGGATGGAGTGAAAAAGATTTTGAGCGATCGGGGAAAGGCGTGCAAGGAATATCGTGAATTGAAACGATGTGGTATACCTGGGTCGACGTGCTGCCAATGGATCGAACTACGGCATGTGAAGTTTCTGGGGTATACCATGGAAAGTTTTTTGGGGCCTGGATGTGGAAAGGGAGCTGTGGTTTTGGTGCATAATACATGACAGCTAGAGACTGAATGTGAATGAATGTGGCCTTTGCTGTCTTTTTCTAGTGCTACCTCGCGCGCTTGTCGGGGGAGGGGGTTGTCATTTCATGTGTGGCGTGGTGGCGACGGAAATGAATAATGGCAGCGGGTGTAAATTGTGTACATGTGTATATGTGTATATGTCTGTGTATGTATATATATGAATACGTTGAAATGTATATAGGTATGTATATGTGCGTGTGTGGACGTGTATGTATATACATGTGTATGTGGGTGGGTTGGGCGATTCTTTCGTCTGTTTCCTTGCGCTACCTCGCTAACGTGGGAGACAGAGACAAAGCAAAATATATAAATATAAATAAACTTTTGAATTTTTACAAATGTATTATTATATCTACTTTTACATCAAATAACCTCAGTGTCCTTGATATGTTAGTCAGCTTATTAGATACTGTTCTGTACAAAAGATTGAATAGACTCCTCTGGAAAGGACCAAAAACTTCAGTGACCCTACTGAACCTGATGTACTTCTGATGTAACAATAAAATTTTGTTTGGAAACATTAATGGTTGCTTTATTTCCTGTTTTAAGCTTTGTTCTACCTTTAATAACAGCAATATGTATGTGGAATGAGTTAGCAATACTAAGGGGTCGGGCATAAGTTTACTTAGGAGTCAATTTCTGTTTTCAGATATTTTCTTGGTCCGGTAATGGCCAGGTCCCAGGGTCGCCTCCCTCTTCTGTACCCCTAAGGGTGTAATAATGAGTTCACCATGAGAAAGTGGGGTGAGACTTTGATATTTCAGAAAACTAGAGTATCCCCTTGAGGCACAGAAATTCTAAACTCTCAATTCTCAAGCTCTTACCGCAGTAGCAGCACCAAACTTCATTGGTTACCATACTGCCACTGTAATATATCAGTACATATACAGTCACATACATAAATTTCAAGCTAAACCTTATTCAGGAAAGCGAGAAAAAATTAGACCAATTTTCTGATAATTGACGGTTCTGGAGTGTACCCTCTCAGAAATTCAGTTATGCAACAGAACAGAAATCATATCACATGGCTTATTAGACAGACTGGATATATGATGGTGAAAATTCTTTCAACTGTGGTGTACATACAATTTTTCTTAAGAAAACTTTATGTTGGTAGAGGTGCATAATACAAACTAAGCAAGAAATAGAAATAAAACTTTAATAAAATCTATAATTCATTCCTAAAATATTACAGTATAAATTTAGCTCCTGTTACTTACAGTATTACAAATATTTTTCTCAATAAGCTCATTTATATTTCACACTGCAATATTTGTAGAAAACATTTTACAAGGCAAAATCTTTGGTCTTGATGCTTGTCTACTGCAAAAATAAATACTGGTATACTATTATGATGGACACCTAATACCAAACGTATGTAATAAATACTAATCAACATGAA
Source organism: Panulirus versicolor (assembly GCA_032361705.1). Lineage (NCBI taxonomy): Eukaryota > Metazoa > Arthropoda > Malacostraca > Decapoda > Palinuridae > Panulirus > Panulirus versicolor. The sequence goes on along the minus strand of JAUUDZ010044346.1, from coordinate 7,740 downwards.
GTCACTAGTCGAGCAAAAAATAAAATTCTTGGGTTACACATTAAATCTGCCTAGGGTGCAGTTTGCTATGAACTGTCCTAATATCACTTTTAAAAGATATGTCGTATCCTTTAACTAAACACTTTAACTCAGTTAGCAAGTTATACAAATGTAAACAATTCGTGCTCTACTTTGTATGGATAAACTATTAGCCAATATTAGATTATTTACATTACAGTAAGTATAACTATGCAGGTATCCCTCTCCTGAGGGATGGGTGTTTTGGCTCTTAATACATAAATTGTCCTACTCTAAACATAACCATTCATATACAAGTATGAACAAAATCCACTAGGTTATATGTAACATTTTATCAAATACAAGGAAGTTTTCTGGAATTCATAATCACCAATTTGCCACAACAAAAACTTTTAAAATACAGGGGTACCTAGCAACAGCACTTGGATCCCAATCCTCTATCAAAGAAGAAAACATTGAAATTGAATTGTAAATTCATCAAAAGCATGAACTGATGTTAACATACCAATTTATAAAAAACGATCTTGCATCTAGTGCTGACAGCAAAGTATTTTGTATTTCTATTTTAGTCAATAAATGAAATACATATACCAGAACCTTGGAACCATGAAGAATGAAAAACTTGCATGCAGTGATTCTTCTATCTTAACCCTTCAAGTGCTATGGACATGCATATACGTGCTAACTAGGAAGTGCAGAGATTGTAAATACATGTCCTCAAACTTCCTGCCTGTGTTTGAATAAGCAGGCCTATGGTTTTCAAAGCAAATATATAGATGCCATATGTTGCTTACAAGCAGCTAAAATTTGCATGAAGAAAAAACCTCAGGTCTCTTTGTTATCAACAGGTCACCATGTCAGGAATAGGCATCACACACACACTAAGGTAGAAAATGTAAATATATATCCTCAGATTTCTTTTTACATGTTTAGATGCCTTATGTCAACTGCAGCTTTAATTAGCACACCAAAAAATCCCCAAGCCTTTCAGTTACCCACTGATCACCATGGCAGGAATATACTGCCTGCTCCATTAGTAGCCCCACCAGTTAATCTCAAGTGTCAAAAGACAAGGTCTTGTGGGACTTGATAATATCACCCAATTACCATACACCTATATCCTGACATGTGATCTTTGGACTTAAAACATTTCAGTTATGGTACATTATCAACCAGCAGTATGTATGCCTCATAATAAAAAAATTGAAAAAAGAAAATAATTTTAACAACAAAATATGTTGAGATCTTTTGAAGTATTTTTATACTTCTTGTGATAATTTTGTAATGTCAGGCAATATACTATTTCATTTGTATCCAGACATCTGGCAAAGTTTACTTGCAACCAACCTACTGGTGGTTTGTTTGTAACTGAGATCACCTGATGCATGCCACAGTTTGCATCTACTGCTGCCCCATTATTTAGCCTTTAAAGTATACGTATTATTTCAATATATCAGCAAGGTAGGTTAAAAGATAATCAAAGGAACAGAGGATGTATGGATATTATTCTTGAGGTAAAATCAGAAATGCTTAGGAGGTTTGATTATGGAAAACTCACAGCCAGGGCCAAGTCCATGGGACTTACTCACTCAACTGTGGCCTAAAAAATACAAAAAAATTAGGATGTACAGTACTGCAGTGCCAGAAAAAACTTTGGCAATGCACTATGCCATCCTTAATACCTTACTGATATGAATCTAAATGTTAGGTTGGCTCCTTCAGGAAAATGCCACATATTTCTTTAAATCATGGACCAGGGCATGATTACCACCTCCAAGGCCTATTGCATGAGGATGACATTTTGTGAACTCCTCAAAGGCACAAATGGGAGGGTAAGCCATGGACCAAAGTGGTGGAAGATATTTAACATCATGAATGTTTGGACATCGCTGTCATAGGTGAAACTCAAATCCACAACAGTGAATTATGCCTCGGGTTAGCTATAGCCTAAGAGAATGCTTATTTCTCTGTTTTTTGGCAGGAAGAAACAGCCCCAGATCCATCAAATAATTATGACTTGCCAACAATGTTGGCTTTCAAGAAATTGAGAAAGTTGTGGCTCAGTTGCAAAAGTTTCATTCTGAGAAATTAATCAATAAAGCAGCACCGATGCAACTGGAGGGGAAAAAAACTCCAAGAGGAAAGGGAAGAAGAAACAGCTCCTATCACAATCTAGTTTAAAATCAAGAAGTTGTCAGAATTGTTTGACTGTCTACACAAGGCTGCTGCCCTCACTAACGTTATGAATCTCAACCAAGAACATATCCTCGGGTCACATTGGACAACTTTTCAAAAGGGCATGGAAAACATATCCACCTCCAATTGAAACAAATGCTCAAACATAAATCAGGGGTGCAGTAAAGAAGCACAATTTTCCTCCCTTTCCATTTCATTAACCCTAACTCCACTACACCACTAACTCAAGCCTTCATCACCATTTTATTTTTTTTTTATGCTAAGTCCATTAAATATTGTCTTCACTATCTATGATGCCAACAGTTGCTTTATCAGAATATTTATGGAGTGGCACAGACAAGCATAGTTCTCTCCCTTGCAGTAATTCCTTCTAATACTCCACCACCTTAGGCCCTGATCACCACATTATCAGGTCAGTTTTCATTATATATCATATAAAATAAAAGAAAGTCTATGGTATACTGTCCTTAGCCTGATATATAAAATAAAAGAAAGTCTATGGTATACTGTCCTTAACCTAAGTTGTTTCATGTATATTCCACACTTGGGAGTTTGTTATGGATAAATTTGATGAGGAATGTAACCCCCTAATATGATGGGTTTCAACTGCTGAACATGATCATTTGACTTGTGATAGGTTTTTCAGAAACTTAAACCCTGTTGCAAATTCTGGTATGGGAGTATCTGTGTATGAAGAGATTGCTTTTGCATATAGTCCAGGAAGACTCACTCTCCAAGGACAGTGAAAGAAACAAAGAGACATTGTGCATTCAGTTGCTGAGTAGGCAGTGGATTTAAAAATGGTTGCAACACACTAATTTACATACTAACCTTTGTGGCAAAATTTAAATGTATATGACATAAAAGCTTCAAATGGCTCATTGTTTTCAACATTTCAAATTCTGATATTTTAGCCTGTCTATGTAAGCCACCTCTTTTGCCATAACCAGCACTTAAAGGGTTAATGTGCATGTCTACATAAAGCTAGAGCCTATCTTTCTATATCCAAGGTGTAATTTGAATATTTACATTGACATGAACTTTGTACATAAAGGACTAAGTATTAGAAATGTTGGTCTTGAATTCATTTTCAAATTAAATCCATAATGATACATTAAATAAATGTTCAAATGAACATAAATTAAACTGAGAAACATATCTGCTGAAGTGAAAATTCTCAACTTCAACCTGCCTCAATATTCATCTGATATAATATACCTAATGTATGTGAGGTTTTCTCAAAAAATTGAAGATTAATTTTTCAGTTTTTCAGTTTGATAAATTCACTCTCATGATCTGACAGGATTTAATGATGTTAAATGTGGCATTGATTTGGTATGTTTCTTGTAATTAGACCATGAACCTATCTGGCAGATTCATATCACAACAACCTGCTAAATAATGGGTATAAACAACGATGCACTGGGGGTACATTATAATGTACCATCATAATATGCAACAGTACATCAAGTGCAAAACAAACATCCAGGAAGTAACTCATAAGTGGGTGGATGTAATATAAAGTGAATAATGTTATATACCACATACTTATAAGGTGTACCCTTCTTATGTCTGACATCTTTCAGAAAAAGTCATTGCAAAAAAAAAATCTTTTGCAAAAAATGACAAAGCATAACACTTTACCAGCTTATCAAGAATGATCATTAGTAATATTGGTGTTAACTTAAAACTACCAAAATATGAGGTGCTTAAACTCACAGAAAAGTGAACCTATGAAGCTGCAGTATACAATAGTCTTACAATTGCAGAATGTTTCATGCACAGTGATGAGTGTACACAATGACACGAACATACAAACATATCCACACAAACCACACAGTAGTTTGTTACATAACCTGAAGACCCTTTTCATGAGGCTCGTGCAGCCTCAAGACAGCACTTCAACACAGAAAGAGGGTAAAGTGGACTCCTTTAGGGTGGGAAGGTTCCAATGAGCTTACTCTTTTCCAAACACTATTGGTGGTAATACAGCCTAATCAAAGGGAGACTGAATTCTTGTTCCTGATGTTACAAATTACAGAACACCAACCACTGTGTTTATATGATGACACTTTCTGGAGGCGTCTTACCACCAGAAAAAACAATCTCAGAATATACAGTGTGAAGATACATAACCCCCATACCATACTGTCCACATTAAACACCCAAGGACCTGTAGCTAAGATTTATGGCTTGCCTCACTTAGTGTTACATACGGTAATAGTTAATAAAATATGATATGATAATGTACTGTTGCTTGCAAATAAGCATGTAAAATAATGTGTACTGAAAAATCATTGTAATGCATTATGTATAGTTATGAATATAAATATCAAATAACTAAAAATATAAATTTGGTACTTTCAATTTACATCATCCTCTATGTCTTTCCTTTTGTTGGACCCTGAACCTTTTTTTAATTACTGACCATACTTAAAAGTATTTTTCACATACTTGCTCTTGTACCATTAGATTCTATGATACTATCTATCTATCTATCTATATCTCTGACTCCTGTTCCAATTGGAACTCCCTCAAATGGGTAGCCATGGCAAGAGAGTCTCCATAACTAAAGAACTCTCGTGCTGCTTCTTAGCCTTTAGTGCCTCACCTTTGACAGGCCACTGGCAGAGAGCAAGTCTAGCACAGTGTTTGCAGAGGTTCCTACCTAATGTTCCTAATGACTACATCTATCTACAGCTCCTACCTACTACTATCTACTGCTCCTACCATTTTGCCAAAAGGCAGGGCTAGCATAGTGCTCACCACAAGAAAATCTAGATTTATGAGCTGCACGAGTTAATTGTTGTCAAGTGTTGCAATGACAAGGAGATATTATATGTTTGTGGACAGACTGCCAGTAGTCCCCATGTCGTGCAGTGGGTGAATATTAACATAACATGCTGTGCTTGCATTTGTCTAAGGGGAAAAATAATAAAATTCTACAAACTTATAAATGAATCATACCAGAGTTATCAGAACTAAAGGTTCCAGATTCCCTAGACTTTCAAACTCACTATATGAATATTACTTTATAATCTTGATACTTCTAGGGGTTATGAAACCTGTACATGAATAAATAAGACTGGTGTACACTTTATCATTTAAAGTACAAACCATCTACTGTGCAACAAATGAAAACTGAAAAACATCATTATACCCATACAAATGCTGAAAGTGTTTTATGAAACACTTTGTTGCCTCCATGCAGTACAGTTACTAAAAGTAACAAAGGATAGATTTGCAAAATACCAAAAATAACTATTAAGTTCCATGGCTTAATACACTGAATAATGTGAAATTTTATAACACTCTCACCACAAACGAACTGTAAAACCATGAATAGCCACTGAAAAATCATTCATAAAACATCTGCTTCACAATATATGCAAATGGAGGACTGCAGTTTTCAAGTACCCAGAAATAACGGAAAAGTAGTTGGATATCATCAATTCTCGTGCCAATACACTAAAATTTACAATTACATGGCTGGCTGATTTTACACTCCTCCACACACTTTGAAACTCTACTACAACCCAAGATTCTATGACATTTTGGCTTTTGATTTCCTCTTCCTTTCACATTTAGTTGCAGTAGATGGTGAACCAAATCCTGAGGCAGATGGGGTAGAAAACAACTGCCTTTTATGTAAAGGTGATTTATCACAAGAAAAATAGATTTAAAATTTCCCACAAACATTATAAATATAAGTGAACCAGCAATGCTGCCCAAAAGGCAGTGCAAAGATTTACCAAGTATAGCCATGTGATTACGATCCCACTCTATGACTGGTGCTCGCCTGAGAGGCATTAGCCATGTCAGTTTCACAATAAATTACTGAGTTCTGCAATGAAAAGGTATTTCATAAATTTTGTATTATAATGATCTCATGCAATATACGCTTAGACTCATGACACTTCTGGGTACATTTTAACTATATAAACCACAAATCAATTTTCATAGCATGAAGATGCCTCCAAAAAGTCAGCTGTCATGTGGTAGTAAAAATAATGTGGTTGAGATAGCAGAAGATGGTGTGCTGAAATGGTGAAGACATACAGAGAAAATGAGAAAGGAAAGGTTGACAAAGAGGATATATGAATGAAGAGAACAGAAAGACCAAATTGGAGATGGAAGGATGGAGTGAAACAGATTTTAGGGTCTGAACGTGAAGGTGGGTGAAAGACATGCACAGGAAAGAGTGAATTGGAATGATGTGTTATACTGGGATCAACATGCTGTTAAAGGACTGAGTGAGGGGTAACCCATGAAAAGTTGTGTCGGGCCTCAATGTGGTTAGTACATTACACATACCACCTAGAAATTGGTTATGAGTGGATGTGTCCTTTCTTTATCTGTTCCTGGTGCTACCTCGTTAATGTGGGAAATGGCTTAGCCTAGTCTACCTTAAACGATCTTACATCAGCTTACAGTTTGACAAAATTATCTGACACACAGCATATTTTATAAAAAAAAAGTGTTGAATATCTCAATATTGTAAAGTCGAAAAATCCAAAGTCAAACCATCATAAGTCAGGGGTCATCTGTGTGTGTGTATATGTGTACATATCTGTATGAGAGTGGATGGGTCTTTTTTTGTCTATTGCCTTGCATTACTTTGCTAGTGTGGAAAACGGCAATCAAGTATAATAATATAATAATAAATAAAGTATAATAATAAATAAAGGGAAGCAGTAATGGCATGTAGCATGAGAAAAGTGAGAGGTGGGCAGATTAGAAAGGGTAGTGAGTGGATGAGCAAGTAAAGTTGTCAGTGAAAGAGAAAAGACAGGCATTTGGACGACACTTACAAGGAAGGAGTGCAAATGATTGGGAGATGTATCGAAGAAAGTGGTAGGAGGTCAAGAGGAAGATGCAAGAGGTGAAAAAGAGGGCAAATGAGAGTTGGGGTGAGTGAGTATCATTAAACTTTAGGGAGAATAAAAAGATGTTCTGGAAGGAAGTAAATAATGTGTGTAAGACAAGAGAACAAATGGGAACATCAGTGAAGGGGGAAAGAGGGAAAGTAATAACAGGTAGGGATGAAGTGAGGAGATGAGGTGAAGTGAGAGATGAGGTGAGTATTTGGAAGGTTTCATGAATGTGTAAGATGACAGAGAGGCAGATGTAGGGTGTTTTAGTTTGGGGGGAGTGCGAAGTGAGAAGGTCAGGGAGAAAGGTTTGGTTAAGAGAGAAGAGGCAGTGAAAGCTTTGCGAAAGATGAAATCTGGCAAGGTGACGGGTTTGGACAGTATTGCATTGGAATTTATAAAGAAAGGGGGTGACTTTCTTGTTGATTGGTTGGTAAAGATATCCACTGTATGTATGGATCATGGTAAAGTGCCTGAGGATTCGCAGAATGCAAATGCAAAGGGGATAAAGGTGAGTGTTCAAACTACAGAGGGTGTTTGTTCAGTATTCCTGGAAAATGGTATGGAAGGGTAATGATTGAGAGGGTGAACCCATGTACAGAGCATCAGATGGGGGAAGAGTAGTGTGGTCTCATAAGTGGTACAGGATGTGAGG
>JAUUDZ010044335.1:0-10647 GCA_032361705.1 Panulirus versicolor | reverse complement strand
TAAAAGGCAAAATCAGAATACTTTTAAGTATTTGAGATAGACGGTTGTTGTGAATGAACTGTTTACACATATCTTGTAAAATGCTCGGGAGGAATCACAAGTGAACTCACCAATTTACAACAGATGAAGGTTGTGAAGGTAGCTCTCTTCGTTAAGGTTTCATGTACTACGTTCGGTATCAACAGGAGGGTTAAACTCCTATGAGTATTTACAGCCCAGCCTGTGTTGAGCAACGGCACGGTGTCTACTGATCGTGTTAGTGAAACTATATATAAATATGATACTTCTTGCATGACATTATGTTAGTAACTAGGTATCCTTGAGTTGATTTCACTACTCTGTAAGTCTATCAAAGAATATTTTCATGTTCTTTTGAAATGATAGTTTTAAAGGCTTTTCCCAGGCAGGCCCAGGGGATGATAATCAATTTCAACCCTCAAAGCAGAAGTTTTTTTGCTCATTCATCAGCCGTATCATGTATCCTGAGTCAGTATGTGGGGAAATCTAGAGAAACTGGCCTCTAACTCTATGACTTGGATGTACCTGTAGTCGTGCTTCAGACACAACCATATTGCAGTTATGCTGAAGTGAGTTTAGTGAAGTCAGTGAGGAAAGAGAATCACTTACAATAAGATCAAACATCTTTGGGCTTATAGCTAATCAAAGGTTCATATGGAGAATGAACAGGCCAGTTTGAAATGTGGATGGCTAATGATTGCCATGTTTTGCTCAGGCTATTCTACGCTCACCATCTTCTTCCCGCGATAACTAGAAAAGCCAGTGAACATGTTGCTAATCTAATCATAACTTCAGTGACTAGGGATTCACGACAATGTATCATATACTCCTCAGGTAACTGGTAATAACAATGCCGTGTACGATGACGAAACATTGTTGTGTAGCCTAACGCTGGCAGTCAGTGAGAACTTTGGACGTTGTGTCTTCATTCATAACAGATAACATCACTCCAGAACAGACAGGTGTAATTGTGAGGTAGCTGTAGTTCTGTGAAGTTGCCCAAGTAGGAGAAAGGCCAGGGATGAGTGTGAGGGATGATGTTGGAGAAAGGCCAGGGCTGAGTGTGAGGGATGAGGTTGGAGAAAGGCCAGGGCTGAGAGTGAGGGATGAGGTTGGAGAAAGGCCAGGGCTGAGTGCTTTGAACAGAATGTGAGGATGAGGTTGTACGATACAGGTTGCAGGTTGTGAAGGGCAGGAGGCTTCAGCTTTAAAGGTCAAACTGTATGGAGGAAGGTTGTGGAGACAGTCCAGAGAGGCAGGTTGTCAGGGACAGGTTATGTGGGACAGGTAATGGAGGGGACAGGTTGTAGGTATAACTTGTTTAGGGACAGAGTGTGGCAGGGAAGATAAAGAGGAGTAGGTCGTTGACATTAGAATGTAGGGGAAGGAGGAATGGTGGTCAAAGCTAAGTCGTTAAGGACACGAGTGTCGACGTCTTGCTGTTTTGGTCTTCGGTCAGTAAACTAAGGAGACAGCATTCGGGCCCCGCTCCCGTATTACTGATTAACGATGAGATAATTAGATTAAGCTGTGGGTGAATTTCAAATGTGAAAACACCATTTGACTTTCAAGTCACCTTAGGTGACTGCCACCTCCCTCTGGTGTATTACCAGATCAAGTGCGATTCTCTTAAAGCTGAATTCTGCCGCAAAGGTGTCCACGTTGGCCTAAATCCCTCCATCATTTCTATAACAGTGGCCAAAGGAAGGAAAACCCAAGCTGAAACTTACAACCAACGTTCGTGAAGACTGTGACCTTGTCTGTCGAGTTTGCGAAGGCCACGCAGTGCCCTTCAGCCGCTCAAATGATCGGGCCAGCGGTGACCGGGCGTTATTTGACTGGGTGGTCCGCGGTTATGACCAATGTCCCTGCGTTCAATGACGTGTCATTACTGGAAGGTTGACGGCCTTCTTTGCCCTTTGAACTTCCCCCCGTGGTCAAGAGAAGGTGAGAGGCCTGAGTGTGCCCTAATATTTGGGTCAGGTCAGGAGGGTGGAGTTGCTTGGAGCTGCTATAAAAGCAAGCGTCGTTATACTAGATCACCACACCACCTGAGAACCACAGACAACCAACATGAAAGCAGTAAGTCTCGTGCCTTAAGGATAGTGTTGCCACACGCTCCTTTAGTCCTACCTGCCTGTCTGATCATAGTTACCAGTAATGATTTTGTTTAGGTCACTTTTCCAGGAGTCAAACTCTGCTGGACGATCAGTAAACCTGATTGGATCCCACTTCAAGTGTCAGTGGCCGAAATACCTGGACTTTGACCATTCAGAATATTTTCGCTGTTTCATTCCCATATTTTGACGGGACAATAGATGCTAAAACTTACACTCACTGAATACCATCTGAAGATGTGTTTTTAGTATTTTCCTCGACACTTATAGAATGACTTGTCAGGGCACTGGCAATGGTTAACTTTGCATCCCATTTTCCTCGTATCATCATAATATAAAACTTACGTCATAACACCTGAAGTAATACTGTCCTTCTTCGTCGTCCCATGCCACCAAAATCTAATGCTAACGGTCCAGTTTCTGACGGATAGCATTCCAATGGTTTCCTTCTAACTTTTTCGGGCATTCTCCTCCTCCTCTAAGTCTCCATGGCCCTCCTTGTTCTTGGCTTCACACCATATCCTTCCTAGTATTATGTGTTATCAATTCTGCCATTATCCATTGTCAGTGTTTATGTTTTATGTCAGGTACTCATCCTGTTGGGTTTGGCCGTCATGGTCGCTGCCCGTCCTGACATAGATCTCGACCTGGAAGACTTTCACCACGAGCAAGATATCGCCGAAGACACATCAGTGACTGGCTCGTACAGGTGAGTGTACCTCCCAGGCTCGTTGGTCAACGATTTTGAGACAGTCTCCCCCTCACACATAAGAAACATAATATTGTTAGCAGAAAGACATAGCCGTCCATCTGGCTCATATGCGAGGGAATACCACAGACGCTTTATGATCGTACGTTATCGCTTTCTCGTTCCAGATGGACTTCACCTGAGGGTGTGGAATACTACGTTAATTACGTTGCCGACGAAGATGGTTTCCGTATACTGGAGTCCAACGCCGTCCCCGCCACTGCCGATGGCGTGAGTGCCGATGGCTCACAGGGATCCTTCGTATCCATTGAGGATCTTGACGACTTCTTCGATGATAAGTAAAGGACAAATCCAAATGTTCCTTGAAATGACACTCCTCCTCCTGAGCTTTCAGACGTTGTAAAGTGACTGTGGTGCTCCTCCTCTTCCCCATCATGAACTGCGTCATTCTTCGTCCCCAACAGTGAGGTCACCGGGCAGGGGTGGCCACAACAAGAGGATGGGACGAGGCTACAATGCCTGGACCTCCCCACCACTACTCTCATTCGACCAGCTACTGTTACCTATCTTTACATTTGATCTATTGCGACTGTCTGTTTCTCTTCGTGCCGATGTCAGAATCTATTGTCGGTACCTTCTCTCAACTCAGTCCCTGTGGGCTACCCATTGTACCTTATAGTTATTTATTGCAAGAAGCAACAATAAAACTCAGAATACAGAATTCGTTTCTCAAGTCCAAAGCCTCTTGCAAGTACATATAATTAAGATGTTCGAATGATTTAAACGTTTTGAAATCTAGCGCACAATTTGTTCAGCGAACGTAGGTGACGACCAGCCTTATAGTGCCACGCACCTTACCTGCAAGACAGAGCTTCATGATATGACACAGTCAACTCGGCGGTCCAGCAGAGTATACTGGGACGACATCGACGTGGGGAGAAATTCTATGCATGAAGAAATGTGGTTCTGGGTCACAGAAGCAGCTGTTGACCTTAGGCAGATAGTAGGTGTGTGGCACTTGGCGTCATTTTTAAAAGGTCACTCACACCTGTCCACGAGTGATCCTAACTGGCCTTTTGACGACCTGCTCTTAGATTTGGTCATTTAAAGTAAAATCTTTTAAATTCTTGACTAGTGAAAAATATCATCTTTCCATTATCATATCGTTACAGAGGTATCCAAAAGACGTATTGATCCCAGAACAATGTTAGGCGTGTAATTAACCCTTATTCCATCTCGTAGTTATGTAGTTTTCAGGTTAATCATTTCTGATAAGTGAGAGATAAGAGTCATGTTCCATTTCATAAGTTGGATTTGGTGTTGCGAAATACTTGGTCTTAAGCTGTAATGTGTAAGAAAATGGTACTTTTAGGGATTTTCAGTAACAAAATGAGCATAGATATGATTAGGTGTGATAACAGGACAGCAACGTGATTATATTCTACACTTATTGGGCTGTTTATAGTGAAGGAGTTAGGGATTAAATGATATCCATTATTACTCACTTAACATGACAGAGTTAAATTATCATCATTTCAATCTATGCTCCTTAGGGCATTACGTAATTGCAGGCCAGAGTTTATTGATCATGAGTTTGAGAAGATATATTCTATTGGATCTAAGTTAAAGTACCCTAGATCTTTCATTGATAAATCCCTTAAGTTTGGAAAGAAATCATTTTATAGAGTTGAGCCCAAACCTCCCATTGACATCAAGAATCTTTTAGTTTTCCCTTTTGATAATAATTCTGCTTTACTTCCCATGTTGCTTAAATTCTATAATGTAAATGTTGCCTTTAGCAACAATAATACTATAGAGAATATCTTAATCAGGAATTCACCAGAAAATTCTCCTGCATGCATCTATAAAGTGCCATGTGGAAATTGTGATAAATTTTATGTTGGGTAGACTGGTAAGGATCTTTCTGTTAGACTTAAGCAACATAAATATAGTACAGGAACGGGACAAGAATTAAATGCCTTGTTTAATCACGTTAAAACTATGATCATTGTATTGACTGGAGTAATGCAATCTCAGTTATTAACTCTTTTACCACGAGAAATATCATTGAATCTTCTATTATTAAATACACAAAGAAGTATAATCTTAACATTAGTGATGGCCTGTACAAATTAGATAACTTTATTGTCGATAAAATTTGTAAATTGATAAGGTTATGAACGCTTGTTGTCAGTCTTGGAGAATTGCATGTTACCGAATGGCATCCTAGCTTTGTCTCTTCGATGTATGTCAACTGACTGATATATTTCTCTCTTGTGTCTCCCCTGATGATGTTATTATTACGCGAAAGTGCACTTGGGAACTTATCGTGTTTCTTTTTACCCATGGACCCATAGGAGTTGGGGTGAGAGAGTATCATTAAATTTTAGGGAGAATAAAAAGATGTTTTGGAAGGAGATAAATAAAGTGCCTAAGACGAGGGAACAAATGGGAACTTCGGTGAAGAGGGCTAAAGGGGAGATGATAACAAGTAGTGGTGATGAGAGAAGTTGGAGTGAGTACTTTGAAGGTGTGTTGAATGTGTTTGATGATAAAGTGGCAGATATAGGGTGCTTTGGTCGAGGTGGTGTGCAAAGAGAAAGGGTTAGGGAGAATAATTTGGTAAACAGAGAAGAGGTAGTACAAGCTTTGCGGAAGATGAAAGCCGGCAAGGCAGCGGGTTTGGATGGTATTGCACTGGAATTTATAAAAAAAGGGGGTGACTGTATTGTTGACTGGTTGGTAAGGTTATTCAATGTGTCAGGAACGCTGTTAAGTCATTTTGGTGTGTGTCATAGACATAGCGAAGGCGGCCAAAGTGAAGGAGACAATGTAGTGGTTAAGAAGGATGTGCCATCTACCTTCATTTCCCTCCGCTTTGTTCAGATAAACACTGTTTTATCATCATAATTCAGTTACATCTTAACCTGGTTATTGATCATTCAAAATGCACTTTTATTACGAGATAACTCTTTAACAACACTTATAACGACAATGTATTGGGGACCTATGGCTTTGGGAGCTAACATACTCTATATCATTTTCATGGCTGAATATTCATCTCTCAGCCATGATGTAGATAGATTTATCTATCTATGTTTATTAACTATCATTGTGTGTTGAAATCAGACGTAATACAGCTACCGACCCTCTTGACGCGCCCCGAAGTCATGTAATGTCAGAGTTCAAGGTCGTGGAGTTAAAGATTCGGAACTAATTAATGAGATGAAATATCATAGTTCAAGTCCTCTCATCTCGGAAGGTATGATGGCGAACCTATTTTGCACACCTGAGATTGTTTGTAATCTTCGTGTTTGATTTACTCTGTTGATGTCATGGTTGCGACCAAAGCTTGAATGAGGAGGTTAAGCTAATGCTTTCTAGCTCTTTAGACTCTGGTTGCACTAAACCTTTATCGAATAACTATCAAAATGAAAATTGTCTTTGCATAGACGTATAGGAAGTTTACAGCACCTGAATTTGCACTTGTGTTTGCTCGTCTGTTCCTTTACCGTTTATAAAACAAGAACTTTTCCATCATCTTGAAGGCATGAGTTGGTATATCCCTTCCCTAAGACGGGTGACCGTTCTAACCCCTCTTACTATCGTCCTATTGCTTTGACATCTACCATTTCCAAAGTCCTTGAATCCCTCCTCAACTCCCACATTCTTAAGACATCTTAAATCTCACAGTCTTCTCTCCGATCAATAGTATGGCTTCCGTAAGACGAGATCCATCGATGATATTCCTTCCTATCTTGCTAATGTCTGGTCATCCTGTCTGAAAGATTTTGAGGAATCCTATGTACTTTGCCGTTGACGTATCTAAAGCTTTTAACAAGGTGTGGCACCGGGGTCTCATCTCTTAAGCTCTTCCCTATTGGCTTCTCTCCCTCACTTTGTTCCATCATATCTAGTTTCCTTTCTGGCCGATCTGCATCCGTCAACAGCGGTATCCGTCAAGAATTTGTCCTGTCTTCTTCACTTTTTCTCTTTTTTATCAACGATTTCTCTTTTAATAACCAAATCCACTCGTGCGCCGACGACTCCACGCTGCATTTATCCACATCCTTCAATTCCATCTTCTCTCTCTGGATCAGCATCCCGTGTTGACACAGCTTCCTCAATAAACCTGGATTTGGAGAGGATATTTCAGTGGGCTAGACAAGATCTGGTTAAGTGTAATGTCTCCAAAACCCAATTTCTACGCATCTCTTTATCGAAATATCCCCCACAATTTTCCTCTCTCCTTTGATGGTTCTGTAATTCCAACTCTGGAATTGATGACATACTTCACTAGAAAAATATTTGCCATAATCTCTGCAGAGCTTAAAGGAGACGCTGTAATCTTACCATGGAAAGTTAGGTTACCTCAGTCAGCGTTTTTTATTTATCCACTGCCTTTAAAGTGCAAATACTGACGTTTAAAGAGGTCAGTCGGAGGAGGAGAAGCCTTTGTGAGGAGACATTGATAAGTTTGTGGTCAAGTGAACCAACTGGAGGCGAGATTGCGCAACTATAAGGTTGGGGGATTGGATGTGAAAAACAAAACCAGAGAGTCTTGGGAGAGTGGTCGTGACAGACTGGAATATAAGGGGCAGCTGATAATATGTTCCAGATCGTAAAGTATAAGATGACGCGAGGGGTTTCCCACCGCCTCACCGTCAGTGTGGCAGGGTTCCGAACATTTCCTGTGATGTAGGTCGAGATTTTTTAAACCAGAGAACCTCATTTTGAGGATGAGAGGGTGTCACTGATTTTGGTGTGGATTGACGATTGTGGGGTTAGGAGAGCAGTGGATAAAGCAAAGGAACCATTGATAAATGGGAGTCAAATTGCAAACCAAAGTTTGGAGAATCGAAGCGCACCTTGCGTGCATTGATAGGCTTGTTGGCAACACTAAATGGCTAAAGCCATGCTCATGTGATGCCTAAGGACCACCATACAAGCTGTTTTTCATTCGTTTTTAACTGTGTTGGCCAACAACTGCTCTGCTAAAGCTGAACGTTTGAGTGTTAAACCACCTGTGCAGTCTGATTAACTCTACAAGCCAAAATGTTGGTCTATGCGATGTCTGTCACTGACAGTTATCGTACATCCAAACATTTTGGTGTTTACAATTCAAATTATAAAGTTAATGTACCATCCACATTTTTAAGTTTAACGATGCAGTTTTGCCACAGTTAAAACTGGATGAAAAAACTTAGTATAGTGGTCCTTACACTCCGGCATCGTAACCAAGTGCATTGCAAAATTCATTTCTGTAAAGAGGGAGAGACGCTGTGTATACTGCCATACTTTCAAAATAAGGGGAATTTTTATCATTATCAAAATTTTTTTTTTTTGGTCTGCCTCAGTCTAACTAAAGGGAATGGACTAATTTTCCCAGACCGGAGAGAGATGGGAGTTTTTAAGTCAAAACTGGGCACTCACAACGAAGCAACGTGCAATGTGAGTCTAACGGACATAGCCAGGAATTCAGGGCCAATTTAGTAAACTGGGGGAACCAAATCTAGTTACGAGAAGACAGAAAACGGTAGCTGAAGAA
This sequence comes from Panulirus versicolor, assembly GCA_032361705.1. Classification (NCBI taxonomy): domain Eukaryota; kingdom Metazoa; phylum Arthropoda; class Malacostraca; order Decapoda; family Palinuridae; genus Panulirus; species Panulirus versicolor. Next base: position 2,255 of record JAUUDZ010044335.1, on the reverse strand, counting down.
AAAGATTGTGGAAAAGACTAGAAAAAGATTGTGGAAAAAAGAAAAAGATGATTAGCAACTTGTGAAGAAAGGATGGAGGAGCATGTTGGAAAAAAAAAAGAAAATGAAAGAATTGGCAGTAAAATTAATGAAATAGCTTGGAACTTAACATAGAGAAAATGGAATGGAGAATATCGTGGGAATAGAGAAAGTCAAGAAGAAGAGACAAAAGGAAAGAAAAAAGAAGATTAAGTCACTGAAAGTTGAGGAAGAACTGAAAATGATACTAAGAATTGATATGTGTATGTATATGCCGTATATGCTTGTTTCCCGTTTCTCGCCTTTGGAAGTAGCGCCAGGAACACAAGAAAAGTCGTATTTGCTCGCATCCATTCTCTAGCGTTCATGTGTAATGCACCGAAACCCCAGCTCCCTATCCACATCCAGGCCCCACAGACCTTTCCATGGTTTATGACAGACGTTTCACATGCCTTGGTTCAGTCCATTGGCAGCAGGTTGACCACAGTATACTACATCGTTCCAATTCCTAACCACCACATCCATAAGCAAATCAAATAAACAAGGTGGCATCACACACCCCAGCCGCAGACCGACCTTAACTGGAAACCAATCACGCTCCTCTGTTCCTACTCTTATGCATGCCTCACACCCTTGATAAAACTTCTCACTGCTCCTAGCAGCTTACTTCCCACACCATATACACTTAAAACCTTCCACAAAGCATCTCTGTCAACTCTGTTATATGCTTTCTCCAGATCCATTAATGCCACATACAAATCCATCTGTTTTTCTAAGCTTTTCTCACGCACATTTTTTAAAGCAAACACTTGATCCATACATCCTCTGCCACTTCTGAAATCACGCTGCTCCTCCCCTAATTTGATGTTCCATACATGCCCTCTCCGTCTCAATAAATACCCTCCTATACATCTTACCAGGTATACTCAACAAACTCATACCTCTGTAGATTGAACATTCACCTTTATCCCCTCGCCTTTATACAATATCATTGTACATGCATTTCGGCAATCCTCAGGCACTTCACCATGATCTATACATATAATGAATATCCTTACCAACCAGTCAACAACACAGTCACCCTCTTTCTTGATAAATTCAACAGGAATACCATCCACTCTGATCGCATTGCCGAATTTCATCCTCCGCAAGGCTTTCAGCGCCTCTTTTCTTTGCACCAAACCACTCTCCATGACTTTTTCACTTCCCATAGCACACCATCCAAAACACCTAACAACTGCCACTCTATCATGAGACACATTTAAGAATCCTTCAAAATGCTCACCCCGTCTCACTCCATTACTACCTGTTATCACCTCCTTTTTTGCTCCATTCACCGATGTTCCCAATTGCTCTTTTGCGCATTATCTACCTCTTTCCAAAACATCTTATATTCTCCCTAAACTTAACTGATATTCTCTCACCCCAACTCTCATTTGCTCTCTTTTTCAACTCCTGCGCCTCCTTTTGACTTGCTGCTGCATCTCTTAAACATCTCCCAGTCATTTGCACTCCTTCCTTAAGTACCGTCCAAACGCCTCTCTTTTTTCTGTCACTAACAACTTTACTTCATTTTTCAATGTGCCCACCTCCCACTTTTCGCATGCCACATGCATCTCTTGCACATGCCATCACTGCTTCCCTATATACCTTCCATTCCTCACCCACTCGCCTCACATCATTTGCTCTCACTTTTTATCATTATACAATCAATATCTGATGGTAATTCTTAGCACGAGTCTCCTTTCTAAGCTAACTTACTCTCACCAATCTCTTCTCCTCGACATTGTCTCCTGTTTTATGAAAACCTCTACAAATCTTCACCTTCGCCTCCACAAAATAGTGATCAGACATCCCACCAGCTGCCCCTCTCAGCACGTTTACATTAAAAAAAATCTCTTTTGCGCACCTATTGACTAATACGCAATCTAATAATGCCCGTTGATCATCTCTCCTACTCATACGCATACTTGTATATATTTGTCTTTTAAAATAAGGTATTCCCAATCACCAGTTTTTTCTCAGCACAAAATTCCACAAGCTCTTCACCATTTCCATTCATAATACTAAATATCTTATGCACACCAATTATACCCTCAACTGTCACATCATTTACCTTCTCATTTAAATCACCCATCACTAATACTCGATCTCGTGCAGCAAAAGAGAGACTCTTGAATGTAAACGTACTCCTCATTTCCCGCGTTAGTAAAGTAGCGTTAAGAACAGAGGACTGA
>JAUUDZ010044324.1:0-10647 GCA_032361705.1 Panulirus versicolor | reverse complement strand
CTAAGTCATTCTGACTAAGTCATTCCGGTCTCGTTCATGACTAAATCATTCTGACTAAGATATTTTGGTCTTTTTCATAACTAAGTCAATATGACTAAGTCATTCTGGTCTCTTTTATCATTAAGTCATCCTGACTAAGTCATTCTAGTCTTTTTCATGACTAAGTCATTCTGACTAAGTCATTCTGTTCCTCCATTCTTGACTAAGTCATTCTAAGTCTTTCTGGTGTCTTTCATGACTACGTCATTCTGATTAAGTCATTCTGGTCTCTTTCATGACTAAGTCATCCTGACTAAGTCATTCTGGTGTCCTTCATTATTAAGTAATCCTAACTAATTCATTTTTGTCTCTTACATAATTAAGCCATTCATAATAAGTCATTTTGGTCTCTTTCATGACTAAGTCTGACTAAATGATTCTGGTCTCTTTCATGACTAAGTCATTCTGACTAAGTCATTCTGGTCTCTTTCATGACTAAGTCAATCTGACTAAGTCGTTCTGGTCTCTTTCATGACTAAGTCATTCTGACTAAGTCATTCTGGTTTCTTTCACGACTAAGTCAACCTGACTAAGTGATTCTGGTCTCTTTCATGATTAAGTCATCCTGACTAAGTCTTTCTGGTCCCCCTTCATGACTAAGTCATCCTGACTTAGTCATTCTGGTCCCCCCTCATGACTAAGTCATCCTGACCAAGTCATTTTGCACTCTTTCATGACTAAGTCATTCTGACTAAGTCATTCTAGTCTCTTTCATGATTAGTTCATTCATAATAAGTCATTCTGGTCTCTTTCATGACTAAGTCATCCTGATTAAGTCATTCTCGTCTCTTTCATGATTAAGTCATCCTGACTAATTCATTTTCGTCTCTTTTACGATTAAGTCATTCATAATAAGTCATTTTGGTCTCTTTCATGACTAAATCATTCTGAATAAGTCATTCTGGTCTTTTTCATGACTAAGTCAATCTAAGATATTCTGGTCTCTTTTATGACTAAGTCATTCCGACCAAGTCATTCTGATCTCTTACGTGCTTAAGTCATTCCGACTAAGTCATTATGGTCTCTTTCATAACTAAGTCATTCTGACTACGTCATTCAATTCTCTTTAATGAATAAGTCAGTCTGACTAAGTCATTCTTGTCTCTTTCATTATCAAGTCATCCTGACTAGGTCATTCTGTTTCTCCTTTCAAGACTAAGACATTCTGGTCTCTTTCATGACTAATTCAATCTGACCAAGTCATTCTGGTCTCTTTCATGACTAAGTTATCCTGACTAAGTCATTCTGCTCTTTTTCATGAATAAGGTAGTCTGACTAAATTATTCTGGTCTCTTTCATGGCTTAGTCAATCTGACTAAGTCATTCTCGTCTCTTTCATGACTAAGTCATTGTGACTAATTCATTCTGGTCCCTTTTATGACTAAGTCATTCTGACTAAGTTATTCTGGTCTCTTTCATGACTACGTCATTCTGACTAATTCATTCTGGTCCCTTTCATGACTAAGTCATTCTGACTAAGTTATTCTTGGCTCTTCATGACTAAGTCGTTCTGGTCTTTTTAATGAATAAACCATCCTTTCTAAGTCCTTCTGGTGTCTTTCATATGTAAGTCATACAGACTAAGTCATTATGGGCTCTTTCATGACTAATTCATCCTGACTAGGTCTTTCTGGTCTTTTTCATGACTAAGTCATTCTGACTAAGACATTCTGGTCTCTTTCATGACTATGTTATCCTGACGAAGTCATTCTGGTCTCTTTCATCACTAAATCATCCTAAGTCATCTTGATCTCTTTAATGACTAAATCATCCTGGCTAAGTCATTTTGGTCTGTTTCATGACTTTGTCATTCTGAGTAAGTCATTCTGGTTTCTTTCATGACTAATTCATTCTGATTAATTTTTTCCGGTCCTCCATTTATGAATAATTAATTTTGACTAGGTCATTCTGGCCTGTTTCATGACTAAGTCATTCTGACTCACTCATTCTGGTGATCGATTCATGACAAAGTCATTCTGAGTAAGTCATTCTGGTCGCTTTCATGACTAAGTCATCCTGACTAAGTTAATCTGGTCTTTTGCGTTCCCAATTCATTCTGAGTAAGTCATTCTGGTCTCTTTCGTGACTAAGTCATTCTGCTCTGTTTCATGATTAAGTCTTTCTGAATAAGTCATTCTGATCTCTTTCATGACTAAGTCATTCCTACTTAGTCATTCTGGTCTCTTTCATAACTAAGTCATTCTAAATAAGTCATTATGGTCTCTTTCATGACTAAGTCATTCTGAATAAGTCATTCTGGTCTTTTTCATGACTAAGTCAATCTGACTAAGATATTGTGGTCTCTTTCATGACTAATTCATTCCGACTAAGTCATTCTGATCTCTTTCATAACAAAGTCATTTCTACTAAGTCAAACTGGTCACTTTCATGTTTGTCAATCTGACTTTGTCATTCTGGTGTCTTTCATGAATAAGTCATTCTGAATAAGATATTCTGGTCTCTATCATGACTAAGTCATTCTGACTAAGTGATTCTGGTCTCTTACATGACTGATTCAATCCTACTAATTCATTATTGTCTCTTTCATGACTAAGGTAATCTGACTACGTCATTCTATTCTCCTTAATGACTAAGTCATTCTGACTAAGGCATTTTCGTCTCTTTCATGACTAATTCAATCTGAGCAAGTCATTCTTGTCTCCTTAAGGACTAAGTTATTTTGACTAAGTCGTTATGGTCTCCCTCATGACTGACTCATTTTGACTAATTCATTCTGGTCTCTTTCATGATTAATTCATTCTGAAAAAGTCATTCTGGTCCCATTCATGACTAAGTCATCCTGACTAAGTCCTTCTGGTCTCTTTCATGACTAAGTCATTCTGACTAAGACATTCTAGTCTCTTTAATGACTAAGTCATTCTGACTAAGACATTCTAGTCTCTTTAATGACTAAGTCATTCTGACTAAGACATTCTAGTCTCTTTTATGGCTATGTCATCCTGACGAAGTCATTCTGGTCTGTTTCATCACTAAATCATCCTAAGTCATTCTGATCTCTTTAATGACTAAGTCATTCTGGCTAAGTCATTTTGGTCTTTTTCATGACTAAGTCATTCTGAGTAAGTCATTCTGTTTTTTTTCATGACTAATTTATTCTGATTAATTTTTTCCGGTCCTCCATTCATGACTTAGTAATTCTGACTAAGTCATTCTGGTCTCTTTTATGACTAAGTCATTATGATTCACTCATTCTGGTGATCCATTCATGACAAAGTTATTCTGACTAAGTCATTCTAGTCGCTTTCATGAATACGTCATCCAGAATAAGTCATTTTGGTCTCTTTCATGATTAAGTCATCCTGACAAAGTCTTTCTGGTCCCCCTTCATGACAAAGTCATCCTGACTAAGTCATTCTGGTCTCTTTCATGACTAAGTCATCCTGACTAACTCATTCTAGTCTCTTTCATGACTAAGTCAAACTGACTAAGTCATTCTGGTCTGTTTCATGATTAAGTCATCCTGACTAATTCATTTTGGTCTCTTACATGATTAAGCCATTCATAATAAGTCATTCTAGTGTTTTCCATGACTAAGTTAGTCTGAATAAATTATTCTGGTCTATTTCATGACTAAGTCATTCTGACAGTCATTCTGGACTCTTTCATGACTAAGTCATCCTGGTAAAGTCATTCTGGTCTCCTTCATGATTAAGTCATCCTGACTAATTCATTTTCGTCTCTTACATCATTAAGTCATTCAGAATAAGTCATTTTGGTCTCTTTCATGACAAAGTCAGTCTAAGTTATTCTGGTCTCTTTCATGACCAAGTCATCCTGACAAAGTCATTCTGATCTCTTCCATGACTAAGTCATTCTGAATAAATCATTCTGGTCTCTTTCATGACTAAGTCATCTTGAAGAAGTCAATCTGGTCTCTTTCGTTATCAATTCATTCTGACTAAGTCATTCTGGTCTCTCTCATGACCAAGTCTTTCTCAATAAGTCATTCTTATCTCTTTCATGACTAAGTCATTCCGACTAACTTATTCAGGTCTCTACATAACTAAGTAATTCTAAATAAGACATTATGGGTCTTTCATGACTAAGTCTTTCTGAATATGTCATTCTGGTCTCTTTCATGACTAAGTCATTCTAAATAAATCATTATGGGTCTTTCATGAGTAAGTCATTCTGACTAAGTCATTCTGGTCTCTTTCATAACAAAGTCATTCCTACTAAGTCAAACTGGTCACTTTCATGTCTGTCAATCTGACTTTGTCATTCTGGTGTCTCTCATGACTAAATCATTCTGACTAAGACATTCTGGTCTCTTTCATGACTAATTCAATCTGAGCAAGTCATTCTGGTCTTTTTCATGACTAAGTCATCCTGACAAAGTCATTCTGATCTCTTTCATGATTAAGTCAATCCTGACTAATTCATTTTGTCTCTTACATGATTAAGTCATTCATAATAAGTCATTCTGGTTTCTTTCATGGCATAGTCATTCTGACTAAATCATTCTGGTCTCTTTCATGACTGTCATTCTGGTCTCACTCATGACTAATTCATACTGATAAACTCATTCTCGTCCTCGTCATTCTTACTAAGTCATTCTGTTCTCTTTCATGACTAAGTCCTTCTCACTAAGTCAATCTGGTCTCTTTCATTACTAATTCAAACTGACTAAGTCATTCTGGTCTCTTTCATGATTAAGTCAATCCTGACAAATTCATTTTGTCTCTTACGTGATTAAGTCATCCATAATAAGTCATTCTGGTATCCTTTATGACTAAGTTAGTCTCACTAAATTATTCTGGTCTCTTTCATGACTAAGTCATTCTAACAAAGTCATTCTGGTCCCTTTCATGAATAAGTAATTCTGACTAAGTCATTCTGGGCTCTTTCATGACTAAGTCACTGTGGTCTTTTTAATGACCAAGCCATCCTTTCTAAGTCCTTCTCGTGTCTTTCATATGTAAGTCATATAGACTAAGTCATTATGGGCTCTTTCATGACTAAGTCATCCCGACTAAGTCCTTCTGGTCTCTTTCATGACTAAGTCATTCTGACTAAGACATTCTAGTTTCTTTCATGACTATGTCATCCTGACGAAGTCATTCTGGTCTCTTTCATCACTAAATCATCCTAACTAAGTCATTCTGGTCCCTTTAATGACCAAATGATCCTGGCTAAGTCATTTTGGTCTTTCATGACTAAGTCATTCTGAGTAAGTCATTCTGGTCTCTTTCATGACTAATTCATTCTGATTAATTTTTTCTGGTCCTCCATTCATGACTAAATAATTCTGACTAAGTCTTTCTGGTCTGTTTCATGACTAAGTCATTCTGATTCACTCATTCTGATGATCCATTCATGACAAAGTTATTATGACTAAGTCATTTTTGTCGCTTTTATGAATACGTCATCCTAAATCAGTCATTCTGGTCTCTTTCATGATTAAGTCATCCTGACTAAGTCTTTCTGGTACCCCTTCATGACAAAGTCATTCTGAGTAAGTCTTTCTGGTCACCCTTCATGACTAAGTTATTCTGATCTCTTTCATGGCCAAGTCAACCTGAGTAAGTCATTCTAGTGTTTTTCATGACTAAGTCAATCTGACCAAGTAATTTTGGTCTCTTTCATGACTAAGTCATCCTGACTAACTCATTCTAGTCTCTTTCATGACTAAGTCAATCTGACTAAGTCATTCTGGTCTCTTTCTCTACTAAGTCATTCTATTCTCTTTCATTACTAATCAATCTGACTACTTCATTCTGGTCTTTTCATGACTAAGTCATTTTGACTAAGTCATTCTGGTCTTTTTCGTGACTATGTCATTGTCACTAAATTAATCTGGTCTCTTTAATTACTAAGTCAATCTGACTAAGTCATTCTGATCTCTTTCATGACTAAGTCATCCTGATCTCTTTTATGACTAAGTCATTCTGAATAAGTTGTTCTGGTCTCTTTCATGACTAAGTCATCCAGACTAAGTCATTCTGGTCTCATTCATGATTAAGTCATCCTGAGTAATTCATTTTCGTCTCTTACATGATTGAAATTCATAATAAGTCATTTTGGTCTCTTTCATGATTAAGTCAATCTGACTAAGACATTCTGGTCTCTTTCATGACTATATCATCCTGACGAAGTCATTTTGGTCTCTTTCATCAATAAATCATCCTAAGTTATTCTGGTCTCTTTAATGACTAAATCATCTTGGCTAAGTCATTTTGGTCTATTTCATGACTAAGTCATTTTGAGTAAGTCATTCTGGTTTGTTTCATAACTAATTCATTTTGATTAATTTTTTCCGGTCCTCCATTCAGGACTAAGTAATTCTGACGAAGTCATTCTGACTCACTCATTCTGGTGATCCATTCATGACAAAGTTATTCTGACTAAGTCATTCTAGTCGCTTTCATGAATAAGTCATCCTGACTAAGTCATTCTGGTCTCTTTCGTGATTAAGTCATCCTAACTAAGTCTTTCTGGTCCCCCTTCATGACTGTCATCCTGACTAAGTCATTCAGGACCTTTTCATGACTACGTCAATCTGACTAAGTCATTCTAGTCTTTTTCATGACTAACTCAACCTGACCAAGTAATTTTGGTGTCTTTCATGACTAATTCATCCTGACTAACTCATTCTAGTCTCTTTCATGACTAAGTTAATCTGACTAAGTCATTCGGGTCTCTTTCATGATAAAGTCACCCTGACTAATTCATTTTGGTCTCTTTCATGATTAAGTCATTCATAATAAGTCATTCTGGTCTCTTTCATGACTAAGTTAGTCTGACTAAATCATTCTGGTCTATTTCATGACTAAGTCATCCTGCCAAAGTCATTCTCGTCGCTTTCATGACTAAGTCAACCTGACTAAGTCAATCTGGACTCTTTCATTACTATATCAATCTGACTACGTCATTCTGGTCTTTTTCATGACTAAGTCAATTTGACTAAGTCATTCTTGTCTTATGACTATGTCACACTGACTAAGTGAATCTGGTCTCTTTCATGACTAAGTCATTCTGACTAAGTCATTCTGGTCTCTTTCATTTCTAGGTCATTCTGACTAAGTCATTCTGGTCTCTTTCAGGACTAAGTCATCCTGGTCTCTTTCATGACTAGGTCATTCTCAATAAGTCATTTTGGTGTTTTTCATAACTAAGTCATCATAAGTCATCCTGGTCTCCTTCATATTTAAGTCAGTTTGACTAATTCATGTTGGTCTCTTACATGATTAAGTCATTCATAATAAGTCATTCTGGTCTCTTTCATGACTAAGTCATCCTGACTAAATCATTCAAGTCTTTTTCATAACTAAGTCATCATGACTAAGTCTTTCTGGTCTCTTTCATGAGTAGGCCATTCTGACTAAGCCAGTCTGGTCTCTTTAATGAGTAAGTCATCCTGACTAAGTCATTCGGTCTCTTACATGACTAAGTCATTCTTACTAAGACATTCTGGTCTCTTTCATGACTAAGCGTTCTGAAAAAGTCATTCTTGTCTCTTTCATAGCTAAGTCATTCTGAATAAGATTTTCTGGTCCTCGATTCATAACTAAATCATTCTAAGTTTTTCTGGTCTCTTTCATGGCTAAGTCATTCTGATTAACTCCTACTGGTCCTCCATTCATGACTAAGTCATTCTGACTAAGTCATTTAGGTCACTTTCATGGCTAAGTCATGCTGACTAAGTCATTATGGTCTCTTTCATGACTAACTCATCTTGACTAAGTCATTCTGGTCTCTTTCATGACTAACTCATCCTAACTAAGTCTTTCTGGTCTCTTTCATTACTAGGTCATTCTAACTAAGTCATTCAGGTCTCTTTCATGACTAAGCCATCCATACTAAATCATTCTGGACTCTTTCATATGTAAATCATCCTGACTAAGTGATTCTGGTCTCTTTCATGAATACCTCATTCTGAATAAGTCATTCTGATCTCTTTCATAGCTAAGTGAACCTGACTAAGACATTCTTGTCTCTTTCATGACTAATTCATCCTGACGAAGTCATTCTGGACACTTTAATGACTAAGTCATCCTAACTAAGTCATTCTGGTCTCTTTCATGGCTAAGTCATTTTGATCAATTCACTCTGGTTTTTTTCATGAAGTCAATCTGACTAAGATATTCTGGTCCTCCATTCATGACTAAGTCATTCTCCCTAAGTCATTTTAGGCCCCTTCATGACTAAATCATTATGACTCAGTCCTTCTGGTCTCTTCCATGACTAATTCATTCCTACTAAGTCATTATTGTCTCTTTCACGACATAGTCATTCTGACTAAGTCATTCTGCTCTATTTTATGACTAATTCATTCTGCCTGAGTCATTCTGGTCTCTTTCATGAGTAAGTCATTCTTGTTAAGTTTTCTGGTCCTCCATTCATGACTAAGTCATTCTGACTAAGTCGTTTTGGTCTCTTTCAAGACTAAGTAATACTGACTACTCATTCTTGTCCTCCATTCATGAGTAAGTTATTCTGACTAAGTCATTCTAGTCTCTTTCATGACTAAGCCATTCTGAATAAATCATTCTGGGCACTTTCACGACTAAGTCATTCCGACTAAATCATTCTAGTCTCTTCCATGACTAAGTCATTCTGACTAAGTTATTCTGGTCTCTTTCATGACTAAGTCATTCTGGCCTCTTTCATGACTAGGTCGTTCTCAATAAGTCACTCTGGTCTCTTTCATGACTGTCATTCTAAGTCATTCTTGTCTCTTTCATGACTAAGTCATTCTGAATAACTTTTTCTGGCCCTCCATTCATGACTAAGTCATTCTGACTAAGTCATTCAGAACGCTTTCATGGCTAAGTCATACTGACTAAGTAATTGTGCTCTCTTTCATGAGTACCTCATCTTGACAAAGTCATTCTGGTCTCTTTCATAACTAATTCATCCTGACAAAGTCATTCTTTTCTCTTTCATGACTAAGTCATCCTGACTAAGCCATTCTGGTCTCTTTCATGACTAAGTCATTCTGAATAAATCATTCTGGTCACTTTCATGACTAAGTCATTCCGACTAAGTCATTCTGGTCTCTTTCATGACTAAGTCATTCTGACTAAGTTATTCTTGTCTCTTTCATGACTAAGTCATTCTGGTCTCTTTCATGACTAAGTCATTCTGAATGAGTCATTCTTGTCCCGTTCATGACTAAGTCATTCAGACTGAGTCATTCTGGTCTCTTTCACGAATAAGTCATTCTAACTAAGTCATTCAAGTCTCTTTGAAGACTAAGTTATTGTGACGAGTCATTCTGGTCTCTCTTATGACTAAGTCAATCTGACTTGAGTCATTCTGGTCTCTTTCATGATTAAGTCATCCTGAGTAAGTCATTCTTGTCTATTTTATGACTAAGTCAATCTGACTACGTCATTCTGGTCTCTTTATTAACTAAATCATTTTGATCTCTTTCATTATCAAGTCATTCTGACTAAGTCATTCTCTTCCTCCATTGAAGAGTAAGTCATTCTCATCGCTTTCATAACTAATTCATCCTGACTAAGTTCTTCTGGTCCCTTTCATGACTAAATCATTCTGAATAAGTTATTCTGGCCTCTTTCATGACTAAGTCATTCAAACTAAGTCATTCTGGTCTCTTTCATGACTAAATCATTCTGACTAAGCCATTCTGAACTTTTTCATAACTAAGTCATTCTGACTAAATTATCCTAATTCATTCTGGTCTCTTCCATGACTATGTCATTCTCACTAAGTCATTCTGGCCTTTTTAATGAGTAAGTCATACTGACTTAGTCATTCTGGTTTCTTTCATGACCAGGTCACTCTGGTGTCTTTCATAACTAAGTCATTCCCACTATGTCATTCTGGTCTCTTTTATGACTAAGTCATTCCGATTAAGTCATTCTGGCCTCTTTCATAACTAAGTCATTCTGAATAGGTTCTTCTGGTTTCTTTCATGAGTATCTCATTCTGACTAAGTCATTCTTATCTCTTTCATGACTAAGTCATTCTGACTGAGTCATTCTGGTCTTTTTCATGACTAAGTCATCCTTACTAAGTCATTCTTGTCTCTTTCATGAGTAAATCATCCTGGCAAAGTCATTATGTCCTTTTATATGAGTAAGTCATTGTGACTAAGTCATTATGGTCTCTTTCGTGACTACGGAATTCTGACTAAGTCATTCTGGTACTTCAGTCATGAGTAAGTCATTCTGATAATGTCATTCTGGTTTCTTTCATGACTTAGTCATGATGACTAAGTCAATCTGGTCTCTTTCATATGTAAGTCATCCTGACTAAGTCATTCTGGTCTCTTTCAAGACTACGTCATTCTGATTAAGTCATTCTGGTCTCTTTCATGACTAAGTGATCCTGACTAGGACATTCAAGACTCTTTCACGGCTAAATCATTCTGACTAAGTCATTCTGGTCTCTCTCATGGCTAATTCATTCTGACCAAGTCATTCTGGTCCTCCATTCATGACTAAGTAATTCTGAACAAGTCATTCTGCTCTCTTTCATAACAGTCATTCTGAATAATTCATTCCGTTCCTCCATTCAAGACTAAGCGATTCTGGTCTCGTTCATGACTAATTCAATCTGACTAAGTTCTTCTGGTGTCTTTCATGACTAAGTCATCCTGACTAAATAATTCTGGCCTCT
>JAUUDZ010044313.1:0-10648 GCA_032361705.1 Panulirus versicolor | reverse complement strand
TTCCGACACCCCACTCTGAGCCTTCGAGGAGGATGAGTACTTCCAACTTAACTCCTTCTTTTGTCTCCTTTATCAGAAATTGAAATACAAGGAGGGGAAGGTTTCCAGTCACGGATCAGTTATACAGGGATATGAGAACTAAGGAATGATATAAGGTTAGAGAATGTATATATCAGTGCTTGTAACGCTGGTAGACGACTGGATGGGTAATGCTACCGTAACGTAACAGAGAATGTTTCCCGGGATGCAGGACGGTGTGACATTCTTGAGTAGCTGGATGTTTCATTCTCTTGCGATCATGTCTGAAGAGCTGAAAGCTTAGCTTAGCATATGACTCGGAGGACACTTATGACACGAGGAAGCAAGAGTGAGTCTCTCTCGATCCTACATTGTGCTTGTATTACCATTTCCCTCACAATCCTTGTTTACGTCAGGTATGTTTTGGTTGCACCGTTGCTGGAGCAGCTGGAGGCCTTCGTATCTACAAAGAACGGAAAGAAAACGGAACACATCGTGGGAGTGGTCAAGGTAAGGTAGACATATCCTTTACCTAAAGTACACACACACACACACACACACAATAACAGAACCGCCTATGTTTAACCAAGTTAAGGATTAGAATACTGGATCATTAATGTATACAGGAAATTTTGTGAGAACTGTGACAAAATATCTCACATAGATTTATTCCTATTTAATTTCCAGCGACCTCTGATAAAGTTCTACATGAAATATTGTTATGTATAGTTATAGGACTCACCAAGAATACAGAACGGTAAAAAAAATCTAATGTTTAAGGGCAACTTATAATGGTTTGATTTCTATGATACATATCAATATGTGAAACCAACCCTATTTTCCAGATACTTTAAATATGCCGATAACATGATGATAAGGAGCGAAAAGATATGTACAAATGATCATAAAGATATCCACCTTAATCTAGACGAACTGTCAACTTGGTCTACAAGATGTGGCAAACAGAATTCAGTATAGATTACAGTACAGTAACGTGTTCTGGAGATAGAGGGATAGACAGAAAATGAATGACATGAGATCGACTTAGTACAGGATCAAGGCCTCTCGGAAAGATACTGAGTTCCAGGATTCATTGCACGACACTTTCAGTGAAAAGATCTACGTATGACTCGCTGGTAAGACCATAACCTAAGTGTGCGATCCGACTGTAGCCTCACTATTGTCACAGAGATCACTACTGGCCTGGAAGAACCATTGAAAGGCATGAGCTTAGAACGAACACAAAGACACAGGCCTTAGGAGGAAGGACTCAGATAACGCAAGCCATTATTAAAGACTCCAGTGGAATTTTGAACATTGATAACTTAGATATAGACACATGTTTTGAAGTACACAAGACTCCCATATTATACAACGAAACATCGGCTTATTGGTTGGAGGTAAATATGCTTTGTTGATATAGAGTGATATTTCTGCACAAATGAGTCAGGTTTGAATTGGAACAACCTGCCTGCTTATGCCATAATCGTAAGATTTAAAAAAAAAAAGAAACGCTCAAGAAGATGACAGATTATCATTTTCAGTAAGTTGGTTATCATTATTTACATTGGATTGAATAAAGTTTTTCAATTCCTTCTGGTCGGTCACCTCGATACAGTCCAATAGGTCTTCCACGGCGTAGCAGGAAGTGACGGTGGGAGAGTGGCCGAGGTACATTAACTATATATACTATATTTTATTCTCTCTTCCACTCTCTGGCAACGAAGGAGCTTAAATGTTCCAGGGTAACTAGTTTTACGCTTAGTATATTCTCCCATAGTCCAACACAGAGAAGGAATGGGTATTTTACACGAATGAGGACGTATAATCTCCACTGTTCCTCACGATTCTTCATCCAGTCTGGCACCGAGGGGGAGTGGGTGTTGTACATGAACCAGCTGTACTGTAGCTTATGTTCTCCCTCACAGTCTAGCACAGAGGGAGAGTGGGTGCTGTACATGAACCAGCTGTACTGTAGCTTATGTTCTCCCCCACAGTCTAGCACCGAGGGGTAGTGGGTGCTGTACATGAACCAGCTGTACTGTAGCTTATGTTCTCCCCCACAGTCTAGCACCGAGGGAGAGTGGGTGCTGTACATGAACCAGCTGTACTGTAGCTTATGTTCTCCCATACAGTCTAGCACCGAGGGAGAGTGGGTGCTGTACATGAACCAGCTGTACTGTAGCTTATGTTCTCCCTCACAGTCTAGCACCGAGGGGGAGTGGATGCTGTACGTGAACCAGCTGTACTGTAGCTTATGTTCTCCCATACAGTCTAGTACCGAGGGGGAGTGGATACTGTACATGAACCAGTTGTACTGGGGTCAGGGAGTGAGGCGCATCAACACCTGGCGCCACCACAGGTTCACCCACCAACTAGATCTCTTCCCTGACAAACTGAGTGATCTTCAGGGCGCCGTTCTTAAGGTAGTGTGGTTATGATAACATCCGGGTATCATATTAGCATTGTAAATGACCTCCAGAATTCCATACTCATGGTATATTTACTAGTATAATCGACACGACTCATTGAAGACTTACACCAGTTGCAAGCAAGACAGGTGTGGTGTGTATGGTGGTTGCTGATTAGGGAAGGTATGCAACACTAGGAAAGATTGTAACCCTCCTTTGTGTCAATTTCCATACAATTAAGCGACAAAATCAAGGACTGTGGAGATAAAACGAAAGGACCACGTCATGAGAATCGTGAAATCCAATCTTATCTTTAGAAAAACAGATGTTTCTATATCACACAATGTCAAGAGACTACAAATAATCCTCAATAGTCAAGCCCATTATAGGAAACCTCCACATCTAAGTCGATTATGTTATGATCAAGCGATCTGTGGTAGGAAGCGCAGAACAGAAGAAGACCTGAACTTTCCTCTCATACTCTCAGGTTTCGACGTTTATGTTTGAGCCGAGTATCATGTATCACCGGGCTCCAAATGGGACACTATTGTTTCGCTACGGGCTGGATGTTGCTGTGACCCAGACCGTGGCTCAGACCCTGAACTTCACTATCGACTTCACGGAACCACCTAATGGTACTGTATGATCTTTAATCGAAGTTAAAGGTATTGCTTTATGCACCCTTATCATCAAACAGATACAACAGTCCTTCAAAATTCTCATTCCATCTCCTGTCTTCGTCTGTAACTGTTGCCTCTTCCCCATTTGCCCCCTTTACTGATATTTCTGTTCGTTCTCTTGTTTCCCGAACATTGTCAACCTTTAGAATATCGCATCTTATTCTCCCTGAAATTTACTGATACTAGTTCACACTTACTCTCATTGGCCCTCTTTTTCAACCCCTGCATCCTATTCTTGACTTCCTGTCAGTTTCTCTTATACATTTCCCGATCACTTGCACTCCTTCCCTGTAAGTACAGCTCATTTACCTCGCTTTTTTCTTTTCAGTGACAATTATATTTTATCTCGACACTCATTATCCTTTCTAACCTGCCCACTTCCCACTTACTCATGCCACATGCATCACTCGCATATGGCAGCACTGATTCCCTAAATACTTCCCATTCCTTACCCAAACTTTATCTACTCTCATCTTTTGCCATTCTACACTCAATCTCTCATGGTATTCTATCTCTCAAGTCTCTTTTCTAATCTCACATTCTCTCACCACTTCCTTCACATCCCTCACGTTTCTTCTTTTCTGAAAGCTTCTTAAAAATCTTCACTCTCGCCTCCACGAAGTAATGACCATGCATTCCATTAGTTGCCCCGTCATTACATGCACATACATATACATATACATATACAATCACCAGTCCTTTGAAGCACAACTCCACGAGGTGTTCATCCTTTCCATTCAAGATACCGAATCCCCTGTGCACTCCAATTGTACCCTCAACTGTCACAGTATTCACCTCACATTTGAATCATCCATCACAAATACCCGATCTCTTACGTCAAAACCACTGGCACACTAATTCAGCTGCTTCCAAAACACTTGCCTCTCACGGTCAGATAGGTAGGTAGACCGTCAGAAAGACAGATTGATAGATAAATAGCAGGATAGGTAGGTAGGTAGATAGATAGATAGATAGTTAAAACAGTTAGATAGATGTATAAAGAAATATTAAGTTTGTGCCGCTGCATTTATTCTATAATTCATCTAAAACTGAAGAGTTGGCGATCAAAATTCTAGGCTTCTTTTTCATCTGTTATTAGTGAACTTCAGTCACTGTAAAATGCTCGTCAGGTACCTGAACATATGAAAACGAAGCAAAACTTGGGACTGTAAAAGGAAATTACATTTTGATAAGCTAGCGATTACCTGAAACATTTGACTAAGTCATTTGGTTGTAAGAAAAGAAAAAAAAAAAGATTATGTGCTTAGAACATGAGCAAATTGAGTCTGAGGATCTAATATTGAAACAATACTATACTATGAAATTCCATGAAGTAGAACTGGGTTGAGATTCTAATCATGAAATCATAAAACCAATCAAAAGTCTGTCCTTCACTTCTCACATTAACTTTCCCGATATAACAGTGTCCGTGAACAGATGTGGGGGACAAAGACTTTCGAAGTAACTTCAGGAACTGATATCTCTGTTTCCTTATTCTCCATAACCACAAACTCTCGAGACTACCCAAGTTAAAATTACACTTGGCAGAATCCGTGAATGTTGAAGTCACTAGATTATGCAATTTAGCCATTCTCCTCCGAATGCTGTGTAACTCAAGGGTTAATGTGTATGATTAAGGAGTAGATGGGTTTATTCAGTCACATACCTGTCCCAGACGATCGTCCAACGCAGCTCATCAATGCGCATTGGAATATCATGTATGCCGTAGCTTTCCAATATAACCTACCCTTATAGTTGTTATGTGTATATTTGTTATGATGTAGATGAGTGCGTGATTAACCGAATATTGTCTTTATATTTGATCTGGTTACTATTTCTAAACCAACATGAGAAGTGTGAGATCTGATCATTTCTTGACATTTTTCTTTCAAGAAAGAAACTAACAGGTCCTAGAAAGAAATAATAATCGTATACATAGGTGTACCAATCAGCGTCGATGGGCCTGATGCATTCACGGGCTGCCCTGAGTCGAGCGCACAGGTTCGAATCCTAGTTGCGACAGTTGCTCCACATTCAACTGGTCTTAAAAGCTCAGGTTAATGAGATGGTCTTGACTAGGGCATGTGCTGTGTATGAAGACAAGGTATGCACTTTCCTAGAGAACATCCGGAGGTAGCGATTCCCAGCCTTTTCTACGCAACGACACATCATTAATCTATGTGGAATTTTTAAGGCACGTCGAATGTCTTCAAATAAATTGCACTTTTATATGAATATTATTATTTGTAAGGCCTGAAAAGACATCTCGAGCGACCACCTGATTGATTCCAATTTATCTATTAGTTTAACATTTTACATTGAAAATATTATTACATTAGCGTATGTCCTCTAAATATATCTCCCATAGATAATGTACTCGTGTCTTGGAGTATGTCCCCAACAAGGATTTGAAGTGAAAAATAAAAAGTATAAACACGTAAATATGATAATCATTACTCTGAGCAAATAAGAATAAATTTTCTTCTCATTGATGATATATATATATATATATATATATATATATATATATATATATTACGCAATGGGAAAATTTACAATCATAACAGTAAGAAATAAAGTTATTTCCTCTTAACAAATAATACACCATTATTCAAGATCAAAATTACCTGATATTCAGTAAAATGCAACGAAAAGCTAGGGTCGACCAACTAAGGAAGTTAGGGAGACACACGGTCAGTGAACAGACCCCCTTATTCTAGGGAGAAACTGATGACAGGACAACGGGCAAATGAACATTTTATCAACAATGGTACACAATGCTTCTAGCAATTCTTGCCTCGCTCAGCCGTCTTTTATTTGAGTGTAGGAGAATGATGAGGGACATGTCATTCTCAAGCAAGGAAAAAAAAAATATCACCTCATGATTCTCGTATGTATTGCGTCGCATTCTGGATAACACGGTGGACATAACACGGTGGAGATATATGTTACCCAAGGACACCACCTGGTGTGTACCTGATGTTGACATTAGCTTCTCGACATTGAAAAATTCTACGAAGCATATTTAAAAAAAGGAGGCCATAAGGATCGGCAAGCTCTAAATCAAAAGAGGATGTGCACCAAGACCTTCTACCTTTCCTGTGATGCAGGTTGACAATAGAAAGCCGATATTTATGAGGAACTGATTTGTGTGGCAGAAATGTCTGAGGTGAGCACTAGAACATTAACTAGACTCGTGAATCTTGCTGATTTTAGGGTTTCTGAAGGAGCTCCATAAATATTTCAATGGAAATAATGTCCTTGAAGATAAAGCATCGATTGGTCATGAATTGGCAAGTATCTGCAGCGATCATACGATTGTACAACTCAGATTAATGTCACAGGATGCCTATTTTCGCAAGAGTATGTTATAAACTATGTGATCCAGCCTATCCACCAACGAGATGGGTGCAATATGATTATAATTATAAATGGTATATTCCGTCACAACGCGTTTCTAGATAATCAAACCATTAAACATACTTTGATATCTGATTACTCTGTCTACTCTAATTTGGTGTCTACCCATAAATTTCCACCAGGTTCAATTAGGGGTAAACCAAAGCTAATGTCTGAATGACCTGACACACTTCCACATCTGTGTGTTGTCTAGATGGCTAAATAGCCTGCCACTGGCTGACAAGCTCTTTTCGTTCGCTTGTCTCAGACAGGCCTACAGTGAGGGCCTTCGACACATTCAATTCAGGGCACCGGAATGAGGCCCGAGAGACAGGGGCTGAACTGTGTAGAAGCTGTTTTAGAATCCAGTTGTTGTGCTTCTCTACTGCTGCTGCTATGCTGCTACTGCTGCTGCTGTTGCTTCTCTACTGCTGCTGCTATGCTTCAGATGCTGCTTTTCTCCTGCTGCTGCTATGCTTTAGTTTCTGCTGCTGCTGTTACTCTGCTGCTGCTTCTATGCTGTTACCACTGCTATTCTGCTGCTGCTACTGCTATGGTGCTGTTGTTGCTGTTACTGTTGCTACCATATTACCACTGTTGTTGTTGCCGCTGCTGATAGGCTGCTGTTGCTGCTGCAGCTGCTGATATAATGCTGCTGCTGCTACTGTTGCTTCTATGCTACTGCTGCTGCTGCTGCTTATATGCTGTTGTTGTTGCTGCTGCTGATATGCTGCTGTTGCTGCTGCTACTGTTGCTTCTATGGTGCTGCTGCTGCTGCTGTTTCTACTATGCTACTGCCATTACTGCTGCTTCTCCTGTCGCTATGCTCTTGCTGTTGCTGTTACTGCTACTGTTTTATTGCTGCTGCTGCTGCTCCTAATGGTATGCTGCTGTTATGCTGTTTTTATGTTGTAATGCTGCTGCTGCTATTATACGATGCTGAGGCTGCTATAATGCTATGCTCTTACGCTGCTGTGCTGCTATACTACAATGCTACACACGATTAGGCTGCAGTACTGCTACATTGTCAAAACTATCATTACTACACCCCACTGGCCCACATAGCTTTCCTCCAAATTTGATACACAAAATCACCAACATAAAGTAAAAATGATATTGCAGGAAAATACATAAGATACTACACACTTTTAATTCTTTTTTCCTCACTATAATCACTTGTGAACCCTCCGATAACTTCAGACTTACATATCACAAAGTTTTTAGGGAAGAAGATGAAGTCATTAATGTAACACTGTTTCAGGAGAGACTTGGGGCGAAAAGTCTGAAAATAGTTCCTGGTCTGGGATGGCTGGGCAGCTGGAGAGAGGCGAAGTGGACATAGGCATTGCTGACGTGTTTGTCTCCAGCTTTCGGGCCGACGCTTTAGACTTCAGTGCGCCTTACACATCAGAGGTAAAGCAAAAAATACATATAGACATATATTCATTGAGAACATTTCTTTAGTCATACTGTTTCTTGAGGCACAAATGTCTATCGTACCACTTAAGTTGACTGATGACTGGAGGTGTCTGTGAGCGGGGCATTACTGTTTAGTTTTCATTTTCAAAAATTATATTTTCAAGAGATCTGCGGACCCTTCTTCCACGATCCGCGCAGCTGCACTCATTACAACAGTGTGACATTCAGATAGATTCGTACGTGCGAGCAGAGCGTAAAAAAATAAATATGTAAACATTTCTTCAAAGTTTTTTAACCTTATTAATGCTGTCCATGATTTTATAGCATTAATCAACGTATCATCTCTTCTTCTCCTAAACTTGGATGTTGTGTTACCATCCCGAATATAATGCTCAGGTGTCCCCCCTTGTCCTCCAGCAAACTTGCTGTACATCCTTTTCAATTGTCTTTACGACTCGTGCCACATTCTCACTTACATCTGTACCTAGGAACGCGTTTAGCCACAATATTCCTATACCACTCTTGCCTCGCGCGTGAAAACCTACTCTTCTACTTCATCATACCTGTTTTTATCCCTTATGTTCCCTTGGTTATTTCTTCCAACAGCTTCTCCTCTCTGATCTTCTTCATAACATGATTCCTCGTTTGTCCAATGAGTTTAACCACAATAAGAGATTCTAACTCTACATAACCTACCTGGGTGGAGGAAGTCTAAGGAAGTTTGACTTTGTAGACTCACAAATTGTACACTCTTGTCTATGCCTTGAGCCTCCAACATGAAAATATATAAATAGAGTGTAGGTTGCTAACCCTTCAGAATTTTCAGTTCACACCATAAACATATGAATATTTACAAGGTGTCCGTACCTGTGTACTCTCTGGTATAGATTGTGTCCACGCTCATCCTTTTATAAAGCTCTCTGCATACGAGTTTTTTTCATATTCGACATTCCTTTTGAAGAGAAATTTTTACACTTTTGACTCATTGATGATTTTTTCCCTATACACTTCCTACGTCTAAAAAGCATAGCTGGATAAAACTCACTAGTGTTCCATTAACCTACATAGCTCACACTACTTCTTTGGTTCATGTTTCTCATTTTTCTTCATGCAACATATACTTTCCTCATCGGATACTACTCCATTTATTCTAGCGGAACGAAATGCGTAACCGATATCAGTAAATCTTTTCATCAGTCTAGATTCTGCGCTGATGCCGTCACATCTTAGAACCTGATTCCTTATATTGGAACACACCTATCTCTTTTGTGACATCTGATTCATCCTCTCTCTCTCTCACTCCTTGCATAGCTTACCTGTCAGAGGAATTCTTATGTTGACCCTCACAACAGAAGCACAGTATTCACATATCCGACTTCCCTCTATCCCTCTTTAGCTTTACCTTTTTCCCCCCTTGTCCTGTACCTATTCTACTAAAACAAAGCTTTTGCATCAACGAACACAGGGTAGAAACTGTGAAGCAGCAGCACCTCAAACTGTGACTTGATATTTTTAGCCTTAAGCCATTTGAATCAGATTTCTGATACTCTTTCAGAAGACTCAGGTGGTTTAACCTCACACAATAGACTCAAATGTCAACGAATAGGCAATTCTACTGATCTCTCTCACTGAGTAACCTCACATAATAGACTCAAATGTCAACAAATAGGCAATTCTACTGATTCCTCTCACTGAGTTTCCCATAGATACAGCATTGTATTCATCATTATCCCTTTTCATTTTCCAATGTGCCACAAACATTCTTCCTCCTCCTCACTACTGTTACTCCATCATGTAATGTCCCTGATATACATATCAACTCATCCATCAAAAAATATCCACATTCTCTTTGACCTTTCATTTCTTTCTCTTCCAATTCTCTCTTTTCAGAGTTTGATTCTGATATGATTCTTTGATTTATGCTGAAGATATGAATTCACTCCACTCACCTACCCTCTTGTTGCTACCCGTTATTTGCTCTTGATTGTATTTTCATAACATTTAGATATCTCGAGTCCAAAGATGAATTTTGGGACGAGTCAAGTAACGGAAGAGAAGATGGTAAAACGAGAGGAATTGTGAAGGGAGTACCTTTCTCTACACATTGAAGCTTTGGAACTCTCTACCTTCCCATATCTTTCCCAATAACTGTGACCTGACACATTTAAAAAGACAGAGGTTTTTTTTTTTCGCTTCCTCTGAAATTCGTAAATACTTTCCCCTGTCGCTTGTTTTTCCCTTTCAATTAAGGCTCGGCCTTGATGGAGACTTTTGTCCATGACTGGAGATTCCAACGGGGAAAAAAGAGTAAAGTTTTATATCGCACACGAGCGACCGGCACAGGAGAAGTGTACTAGGGGTTTGAGGGACGCCATCACTATAACCTTGTACATGAGCAGGCTAAAAGTATTCACGAAAAATTTTAGAAACAATGAAAAGAGTCTTAGATAAATGAAAAACAATGAGCATGAAGAAATAGAACCAACCATAGATAATTCTGTAAGACAAGTACCTGAATAAATGATCAATGTAGAAGTATTGAGGATTAGTGTTAAATATCGAAATATTTACTACATCAGTAACAATAGAGATGTAATCAGAAGGCCCTCGTACTTGTTCCACTCAAGCTTTTAGAGGAAAAGAGTGTATGGAACTTCTCGTTTGTGAGTTTGGAATACTTATGAGGATACATAACGCCCATAGGCTATAAGTTGCGCATGC
>JAUUDZ010044302.1:0-10648 GCA_032361705.1 Panulirus versicolor | reverse complement strand
TATCCACAAAAATCATAGCCCACCATCTATATCTAAGCTCCGCATTCCTTCATATTGTTTCTCTCAGCCATTTCTAAAGCCCTGGTTTAGTTCACTGACAGCATGTCGATCACTGAATACCATTTTACTCTAATCTGTTCATGCCTCTCACCCTCATGCACTTTGAGGACCCGCGCACTCAAATTATTTTTACTTAATTCTTCCATCTCCTGTTTGGTCTTCCCCTTCTTGTTCCCTCCACCTCTAACACATATATTCTCTTCTTCACTCTGTCCTGACTCATTTTTTCCGTATGTCGAACCATTGCAGCCCATTCTCTTTTGTTCTTTCAGTCACATTCTTCTTTTTACCACACCTCTCTCTTACCATTCAATTACTTACTAGATCAAACCACTTCACATTTCAATTTATGCTCAAACATTTTATTTCTAACGCATCCACCTATCCCAGCACATCCTTAACTACAGCCCATGCTGCATCTTTCGATTAATGTTGCGACTACTATAACTTCAAGTATACCCATTCTTTCCCTCCCAGATAAAGACCTCCTTTCTACATGCTCCTCATTGTTCTAAAAACCTTCTCCTTATCCACCCTTTGACGTACTTTTGCTTCTACGGTCATTTCTTGCCATGTTCATTCCCAGATATCTAAAACACTTCCTTTCCTCCAAATTTTCTCCATTTAAACTTACATCCCAGCTAACCTGTCCGTCTACCCTGCTAAACCTAATAACCTTGCTTTTATTCATATTTACACTCAACCTCCTCCTTTCACATATTCTTCCAAACTCAGCCACCAACTTCTGCATTTTTCAACAAAATTACCACTTGTGCATCAGCAAACAATTGTTAACTCGCTTCCCAGGCCCTCTTATTCCCTATATACTAAATACCCATCCATCTCTCCAGGACTTTCTCATTTACTTCCCTCGCCATTCCATCCATTTGCGAATTGAATAGCCATGGTGATAAAACACACTCTTGCCACAGACCAACCTTCACTTGGAACCATTCTCTCTCCTCTCCTACTCATACACACACCTTACATCCTCGACAGAAAATTTGCTGCTTCTACCAGCTTTCTTCCCTATTATATGCCTTCTCCAGATCCATAAGTGCCATATACAAATCCTTTTGATTATATAGGTATTTCTCATACATACTTAATTGCAAACACCTGATCCACATATCCTCTACCATCTCTGGTAACACATTGTTTGTCCCCATTCTGATGAACTATACATTTCTTAACCCTCACTCATTATTCTGCCATACAGCTTACCAGACACACTTAAAAAACTTATACCTTTAGCTTTAACACTCATCTTTTTCCCCTGCCTTGATACACTAGCAATATACATGCATTCCGCCAATCTTCAGGCCCCTCACCATGATCCATACACATACTGAAAATCCTAATCAATTGATCAACAACATTTAACTGCAGTAACATCCACTCCAGCCGCCTTGTCAGAATTTCATCTTATGCAAGGATTTCACCAACTCTTTCCTCTTAACTAAACCACTTACCATATCTCTCTCACTTAGCGTACAATCCTAACCCAAACACCTTACATCTGCCATTGTATCTTCAAAGATATTCAACAGTTCTTCAAGATACTCATTCCTCTTCCTCTTCACTACATTACTACGTTTTACCACTTCCCCACTCACCCGTTTCAACTATGTTTCTAATTGTTTTCTTGCTTTTCGTATATTATTAACCTCCACCCAAAACATCTTATTCTCCCTAAAGTTTACTGATACTGGCTTACCCCAGCTCACATCTGCCCTCTTTTTCATCCACTGTACCGACCTCTTGACCTCCTGCCCCTTATATATCTCCTAGTCATGCGCACTCCTTCCCTGAAAGCACAGCCCATATACCTCTCTTTTCTCTTCACTAACATTTTTTCTTCTTCACCCCACCACTTAGTGCCCTTTCTCACTTGCCTACTTCCCAATTTACGCATGTCACATGCATCTCTCGCACATGCCAGCACTGCCTCCTAGATACCTCTCATTCAAAACCCACTGACCTAGTTCATTTACTTGCATTTTTTCCCATTTTACAATCAGTATCTCACCTGGAGACTTGAATAATTTCTTCCGGTGACCAAGAACTACGGGGATCTTATCTATTTTTTTCTTACAGGGGAACTTTGACTTCCATCGTTATTTGCATCTTGTCATACTTCCGTAATTTCTGATGAAAAAGAAAAACATTTTTCTTTCACTCTAAATCAGTTTTTTAAATTCTCAACATCTTCAGTAAGGAACTGTAGTCTAATAATAGAATATTTTCATTCTGGACTTTGATCGTGCCATTGCCAAACTTAACATCCTTGTTTGCCTTCACATGTGTCCTAATTTCAGGAACACGTAAACACAAGCGGCTTTTACCTGGCTTATTTTCAGATGCTTGATTTTGGGCTATGTTTAAACAGCGATTTCGTTCAAGCATACTGAATCACCAGCAGTATCGATTCAAACATGTACGCTCTCTAAATCACAGGCCCATGTCAATTAGCGCATGATTGAAAATGATATACCAACAGTAAAATGAATATCACTGCTGTATGTGAAATACAAATATTGAAGGAGTTGATAGTTGATTATTTCTATATTGCATAAGACGCAATTCCTTTCTCCTTTACTCCTTGGTAAACCCATTACATTTGTTAAACTATTACCCCCCCCCCCCCCGTAGTGATTCTGTTTGCAAAGTGATATGATATGGAGTATTTTACAATGTAATTAATAGCTAAAGCATAATATCGCAAATAGTGTTTGACCTTGGCATGAAACCCCGGTGATCTTGCCTGATATTTGTATGGTTTTGTCCCCCTTGTTTACGATTCATCCCAGAGAGACTTGAATGAAAAGATGATTTTTATATAGACTTCGAAGACTTCACTTTCATTAACAACGACTTGTTGCACGACTAATGATTAATGTTATTACATTTTCACCTTCAATGTTCCGACGTGGGAATGTAACATTTCAAAAGATAGGAACTCTTACTCGTGCCGAAATATTGGTCCTGAATCATAGTTTTCTTTAGCAAAAGTGCGACAGATATTTGCCCGTATGGCTGCAGTGTAGTCAGGGCGAAGCAAGAATGTTAAAAAACAGTGGTCGCTGAATGGTCACCAACTGGACTGGATCAATACAAGACAGCATATTTCACATGTGTGCAGTGCTACAATACTTCCTCCATAGTTACAACTCTCAAGGTATTCAGCCTGTATTGCGTGTTTCATAACACTTTATGTTGCAGAGTGTTTATTGTGTAATGATGAGCAAGATCCTTAAAGATTTTAGGCAATATACAGTTAGTTTTCGGTCATATTATTACACTTTCTAGTTCGATACACTGACTTGGCAAGCAATTTTGCTTATGTACCAAATCATTCAGCATTTCTTGAAGGGTAACGCAACATAGTTTATGCATACTTTTGGTCATTGTTGAATCCTCTGCCAACCTTTGTTTTTTCTTTTCAAAATCAGAGAAAAAACATATTTTCATTGCCGTCCCTCCATGCACGACACCCAAGATGTTCCCTATGCCTTCTCCAGATCAACTGACTTATATTTCTCTCTTGCGTCTCCCCTGATAATGTGATTATTACACGAAAGTGCACTTGGAAACTTATTGTGTTTCATTTTCCCTGTGGACTCATTTCAACGAGTCATACATATACAAACACAGACATATACATATATGCACATGTAACTGAATGTGATTATGTAGTTAGTGAAGAAGTAAAAAGATTGAGAGGGAGGTAAACCCAAAAAGGAGATACAGTTTTGGTAACTATATAAAGCCAAACAGAATGTTTAGGAAAATTAATTGGAAAATAGAATTGAATGGACAGAATATGAAATAGGTTTACAGAAAGTTCTTTGCAACATATGATCAGCTATTGCTCTGTGGGTACCATTTGCATGGGATCCAGAGAGGACAGAAAAGATGAGGTGGCTTGATGAAATATGTTGAATAGTAGTAGTAAACAGTAGTGTTATGTGGAAATGATAATGTTAGAAGAAAAGCTTTGGATCATTTGGAAGGTATAAGAGAACAAGAAAGGAAGGAAGAAAATAAAGAAATAATCAAAAAGAAGGCAAAGAGTAATCCAAAAGTGTTCCTTATAATCATCAGGAGTAAGTTCTCAGTTTGATAGATACTGGCTCAAAGTTACAGAAGTAATATCTGTTGAGGTAGATGAGAAAATATTTGAGGAAGTGAATGCTAAATTGCACATTGTATCCACTGCAAAAAATACAATACCCTAATGCTAATGAGACTGGGTAAAGAATTAGTAGAAAGCATTGAAATTATTAGACAAAGTATAAGTAGGGTATAAAAGGAACTTTATGCATGCAAGGCTTATGGATCTGATAAAGTCTATCCCTATGTATTTAATGTATGTGCAGCACCGTTTGAAAGATCGAAATGTTAGATATATTGATGGAAGAGGGATTGTACCAAGGCAGTGTGAGAAAGCAAATGCCATGCTATTTTTTGTTGAAAGAAATAAGAACAATGCTCTGAATCACATATGGTATTGCTACTGAATGTGGTAAATAGAATGTTGATGATTACTCATAAAAATTTTCCAAACTGAATGGCAGCAAGGGTTCGGAGGAAAGGTTTCATTGAAATGTCTTCTAGACTTATATTTTGGTAAGTGTTGAATTAGATAAAAGAAATGGATGGGTGAATTTTGTATTCTTGGATTGTCATTTTCACAAAAGAAGTTGGTGAAGTAATTAGATTTTCAGCAGCCAGAAGAGAGATATCCCCTTTTTAGATTGAAAACTGTCAAATTAGAAGGGGACAAAGGGTACATTTTACCAGTGCTTTTTTCTGTGGGTTGAATACACTAGAAGTATACTGCAGAGGTCTTTTTTGATGTCTTTGTTATTCCTGATTTATGTTAATGACATGCTAGGAAGACAGTTATCATAATGGAAAGTATTATGGATGTTGCTAAAGTCAT
This sequence comes from Panulirus versicolor, assembly GCA_032361705.1. Lineage (NCBI taxonomy): Eukaryota > Metazoa > Arthropoda > Malacostraca > Decapoda > Palinuridae > Panulirus > Panulirus versicolor. The sequence goes on along the minus strand of JAUUDZ010044302.1, from coordinate 5,643 downwards.
GAGAGAAGTAGGGAATAATTACTGTGTCATCCTCTAAGGTGTATCCCTTGATAATGGTTCTTCAGTCTTTAGGTTTTAAGATATCTCTTTGACTAAGCATGAATTGCTTTTTATCTCATTTGATAGTATTCTAAAGTTTACCTGAGGTTCTGAGTGTTTGTATTTTGATTCCTGATAAGTATGAGTAAGCCACATTTATTCTGTGCCTGTGGTTGAAAGGTGTGTGCATGATAGATTAATTTGTATTCTTATAACTAGTTGGCTAGTATGTCTTTATATTTATTGTAACTGTTTATATGAGGAAGTAAGGCCTTCATGGTTTTCTGGATATTAATATGGTTTCTTGTCAGGAGAGAATTTTCTTTTCCCTGAAGAGCAGTGTAATGACATTTGCCACTCTCCCTCCTAGTGTGTGTATCTTGTCAATCAGCATGGCTCATATTTTATTGACAAGTGGCATGCAGTTTGAGTACAGTGCAAAGTTTTTCATTTTCAATTTTATATTCCTATTAATTCTTCCTCAAGCTATGATTAGGTAATCAAAGGATATTATTCTATCTATCTATCTGTCTATCTATATCTCTGATGCCTGTTCCTAACTGGAACCCCCTCAAGGGGGTGGCCATGGCAATGGAGACTACATAACCAGTGAACCTCAGTGCTGCATATACCTTAACAGGGTACTGGCAGAAGGCAACCGTAGTACAGTGTTTGCAGAGGCTCCAACCTGCAAGGCAGTCATTATCCTCAGGATAGTGAATGCAGAAAATGTAAAGGGAATATATTGTACAATGGTACAGTGGGTTCAACATAATAGTTTGGGCATGTGGAAAGAATGTAAGACTAGGAGTTTACAAGGAGAGTGCATAATATTACAATTGAAAGGGTTGATGTGAGAGGAAGACCACCTGTGATTTGGGGAAATAGAGTGGAAGAATACTGGAGGGAGAGAAACAGTGGAAGAATGTGTGGAATGGTGTTTACATGGGGGGCATGTAAGAACAGGGATAAATAGACTCTTTTGCCTTGGTCATCCTCTTGATGGGCATCAAGAGATATGAATAGATAGATAGTCAGTAATTTATGGGGTTAATGTAGCTTACAATAATTGATGATGCCCTCACTGCAAGTGCATTTCTCTTAATCATCAGTTGAAAAATATTCTCAGCATCAAAATGTTTTAATATTTACCAAGAAAAAGCGTGAAAGGGAAATCATTTAGCACATAGCTTCATAATAAATTTCTTCCATTATCAAACCACCATTTTTTCCATGATTAGTACTTGAGTATGGTCATGATAAACTAGAGTTTTTCATTTGCTGGAGATGGGTAGAAAACTTAGTGCTTGGGTTGCTTTACATGCTAGCTTGTTTAAAAACTCATTGCTGATGTAGTGCTTGGATTTTCTTTTTATTCGCTTTCTGCCATATATGGTTGCCATATCGCTAAACTAATTTTGTACTGTATTGTAGTTCCCTTACCATTGTATTGCTTTTTTATGTAGAAGCTTTCCCAGTTTTACATTTAAATAAGATCACAGAAATGGAGCATTTTATCCTTCAATTTGATATATCTATCTGTTGAATTCATTTGGTCTTTGTTATTTATTTTATTCTTATTACAAACAGCACTTTATTCTTGTTAAACTCTGTCAGCAATATTTTTTAAAAGATGTAACATTTCTGAGACCTAAACCATCATGTCTTCTCTAACAAGCTGTACCATAGCTCTGAATAGCTGTATTGAAATACTGTAATCTCTTGAAATTGAGATACAGATGTACACCAGGAATTTTTTTATCTCTCGTGGGCAAGCTGCAGACCTAAGTAGTACTTAGTTACTAGTGTAGTTCATTTGCATTTGATAATATCTAGGATAAGGGGTCTTTTTACATTTGTGAAAAGACTATCCCATGTGGCTAGATAAGTTAAAGTACTTTGAATATAAAGACTTTTTGTAAACTCAAATACCGTTCAAGGTAGTTCCAAGTAGTTGGTAATTAAATTTGAAATACAAATTAGTATTAATGCAAAACTTAAAAGTTGATGTACTTAGCTCATTGCTCTCTTCAGGCAGGTCAGTATATTGGTGAGATTTGCCGTTATCTCCTCAACATGCCTGAGAAACCAGAGGATAAGCAACATAAGGTAATGCTATTTGTAGCCAGATCTTCATGAAGTGCATTGAATTTTCAGTATTAGATTATTTTCATTATGATGTTTTCTTTTTGGAAATTTGATAATTCAGCTTTATTTCTGTTTAATCAGTTTATTTGGACATTATGTGGTTATTCAGCACCCTAATTGAAATTTGTAGTGCATATGTTCTCTTTTCTTGTAACCAGATTATTTATGCATATTTCTTTTTAATTTGAAGATTTGTTTGCCATAATTGACAGCTATTTATTTGTATATATGTTCTCTGCATACATTTCCTAGATTAGAAATATAGTATGTTTTGAACTTTTCCTGATATGTTAATTTATGATCTTCATTGACAATCAGCATCGGTGCTCAGAATATATTTCAACAAATTTGATGTGTCGTTTTGGCTGTCACTTACAGAGTCCACAAAAAAACCTTGTCTATCCCCATATATTTTCAAAGGCAATACGTGGCAAAGTTGATGATTTGTGGGTGAAATCATCATACATCAGGTCTCTGAGACTAGTGTTTCTAACGGTGTGGGCACTAGCAACCTGCTTTAGTGTACCTCAGGCTATCTTTAGGGATGGAATACTTTATTTACTTCTGCCTGCCACTTCATTGTGGGAATTTCACTTATGGGCAGTGTATTTCTTCCACCTTTGTTTTAAGATGGTTGGCATGTAAGGGACAGAAAGCCCAGATTCTTACCTGGAAGTAGGAAAATGTGGGTACAATTGAGATTTCTAGATACACTGGGTGCTTAGAATGCACATCATCCCACCACCACCACCACCTATCCCTGGTCACCCAAGGAAGACTTCCAGATTTACAGATAACTTTTGAAATGAGAAATATTGAAGCAACCCCAAACTCAAGGAAAGCCTTCCAGAACTTCTTGCAAGTGTCTTTCAGTGAACATTCAACATCACCTGCAAAAGGACCTTCACACTCCCTCCTGCAAGCTAGCTGGCAAATCTCTGCTTTAAGAAAGAAATTGAAATGCAAATAACTCGCTTTTGCATAGAAATAAAAGGACTGGAGTGGGCAACTGTGAAGTAGGGTAATGGTTTCTGATGAAAGTTCCTTTAAGTGTATGTAGTTGAGGCAGGGAAGGATGAGGAGGCCAGGGAATGCCAGCCAGTATGAGTATGACTCTTGTTTCACAGTGATGACGGTGAAATACCCAGATAGTGTGATGATATGGAGTCGTTCTAATGGTGCACTGAGTAGGGGAGGTTGTACTTCTTACCTAAAAACACTACAGTGAATGGAGAGCAGTACATTAAGATGCTAGAGGACCATCTGCTTCCTTTTTATAAGGTTCATGGGTGTGTTCACTTGATATAGGATGTTGCACCATAAGGCTAGAAAGGTGATGAATAGGATATCATAGAAAAATGTTCAACTGCTTGAGTGGCATGGGAACTTCCCAGACCTTAACGCAGTCAAAAACTGTTGGAATCAGATGAAGGTCAAGCTTACTCTTTACAACACCTCAACAGTGTCAGGTCTCATTCAGATCTTAAGATCCTATGGACCCAGAACATGGATGTAGAATACCTCAGGAACCTTGCCAATTCCATGCATAGACATCTAGCAGTGGTCATCAAGGCCCATTTTGTTTGTTGTTTATCAGTGTCCATCACTCATTGAGGATGTTTTAGAAGCTGAGGAAGTGACTTCTAAAACTAATTCATTAGATGTCAGTTGGCCATTTTGTGGATTTTGTTCATCTCATTATGCTTGTAGTAACACTTGAGGGTTATTTCTGGTACTGCAGCGTGTTCGTCTCCTTAGTTTCATTTAACAGTCCTGTGTGTCTGAGGGTCTGTTTGCCTACCCACCCAAAGTTGAACAAGTTGGAGTCAGGCTGGAGTTGTGTGGCATATGAATACATTTATATGTTTGTAAAGCAAGGGGATGAGGTTCAGCTTGGGGTGGCATATAAATACATTTATATGTTTGTAAAGTAAGGGTATGAGGTTTAGCTTGGGGGCAAGAAAGGTTAGTTTTAGCATGAGCCTGAAAGGGAAGAACCTGGAGGAAGTGGAGTACTTAAGGTTCCTCAGAGTGGATATGGCAGCAGATGGAACTATGGGAGTGGAAATGAACAACACTGTGAGGGGCATAGGTCCTAAAGGTATTGAGGATTGTTTGGAAGGAGAGGTCACTGTCTGTGATGGCAAAGATGAGTATATTTGTTGGTATAATAGCATGTGAAAGGAGAAAGTTGAGAGTAAATGTAAATAAAAGTAAGCTTATTAGGTTCAGTAGGGTTGAGGGACAAGTTAGTTGAGATGTAAAGCCTCTTGCAGATGGACCACTCTCTGGCGCCACTCAGTGGCATCCATGTTTTTCCTTTGTTTTGAATAGTGTGCTTTCACATGGACTTCACTGGCGGGCGTCTGTGGCAGGGAGACAGATCCCAGCCACATGTGGTGCCACTGCCTTGCCTTGATCTTTTCACATGGACCACTTCTGGTGGCTGAGTCGTGCGACAAGCCTACAGCCAGCCAGTCGGTCATTGGAACATGGCTTGTGCGGAACTTAGTGTTGTAGTTGTACGATGGCAAGTTTTGATACAGAGCAATTTAATCTTGAAGCAGACCAATGACCAGCAATTTTGGATTCAAGGTGTATTGAGCACAGCAATAGATTATCAAGAGAGAAGAAAATTTTTGCAGTGACTGCTTCTCTGCAGCAAACCGCTTCACACGGGTGGCGCCACCGAGTAGCTGTTACACACGACTTGTAGGTGCTACTTAGTGGCGCCACTGAGTGGTCCATCTGCAAGAGGCCTAAGTTTGAATGGAGAAAAATTGGAGAAAGTGCAGTGTTCTCAATATGTGGGAGTGTACTTGGCAGCAATTGGAACCATGGAAGTGGAAGTGAGTCAAAGAATGGGAGAGGGGTTAGATTCTGTGGGCATTGAGGAATGTATGGAAATTATCTGGGCAAAAATGGAATCACTGAAGGAAAAGTAGTTCCAACAGTATTATAGAGTTGCAAGGCATGGGCTGTAGATAGGTTGTGCAGAGGAGGGTAGATATGTTGGAAATGAGATGTTTGAGGATAATATGTGGTGTCAGGTGGTTTGATTGAGTAAGTAATGAAAGGTTAAGAAAGATGTTTGGTAATGAAATGAGTATGGTTGAGAGAGCAGAAGAGGGTGTATTGAAATGGTTTGGTCACATGGAGAGAATGAGTGAGAAAAGACTGACAAAGAGGATATATGTGTCAGAGGTGGAGGGAATGAGGAGAAGTGGAAGACCAAATTGAAGGTGGAAGGATGGAGTGAAAAAGATTTTGAGCGATCAGGGCCTGAACATACAGGAGGGTGAAAGGCATGTAAGGAATAGAGTGAATTGGAACAATGTGGTATACTGGGGTCGACATGCTGTCAATGGATTGAACCTGAGCATGTGAAGCGTCTGGGATAAACCATGGAAAGTTTTGTGGGGCCTGGATGTGGAAAGGGAGCTGTGGTTTCGGTGC
>JAUUDZ010044291.1:0-10648 GCA_032361705.1 Panulirus versicolor | reverse complement strand
CTCTCTCTCTCTCTCTCTCTCTCTCTCTCTCTCTCTCTCTCTCTCTCTCTCTCTCTCTCTCTCTCTCTTTCATACCCTTCCCCCTTTGATTCACCCCTCTCTCACACCCTTCCCTTTGAATCACCCTTCCCTCTTTTCCCTTCCATTTAATTCACCCCTCTCTCACTCCCCTTCCCTTTGCTCCAAAGCAACGCACAGGTTTACACAACTAATACCACTTTTCCTCATAATACAATCCACCGAAGTTGGTCATTCAGGCATTTTTGCGTCCCTAATTCAACAACATTTCTTCCCCCCCAGATCAGATGTCTGTTATTCTTCATATTGGATTAAATTGGGTTAGAAAAAAAAAGCCTTACTTCGGCGGCGTGTGATGGCACAGCCATGACTATTGCTAACGCGACTATTGCGTTCAGTAGCCAAGGTAGAGGTAGTAAGGGTAATGATCGCAGTAGCAGCGACAGTCGTAGCAATGCGAAAGAAAGTAAGTGTATACCACACTCTACAACCATCGCACTGGTTGTAGTAATAGTAGTGGTTGTTGTTGTTGTTGTTGCTGTAGTAGTATTAGTAATAGTAGTAGCATCGGTATCAGTAGTAGTAGTAGTAGTAGTAGTTTAGTAGTAGCAACATCGGTAACGGGTCATTCATATGAGAATATTATGTTTAACGAGAGAATCAGGACATTTTTAAGAACTGTACAGAAGGTATTACCTAACGCAGGGTTAACGGTGTCTTTAATGCATTTATCTCAGCCTTTAAGGCGGACGTGGCTTTGGAAGGGGAGAGAAAGAGCGAGATAAAGGAAAATACAGTTAAAGAAGGAATGTATACGTAATAAGGAGAGCTGGTTATGTAACGTTTTCATGTTAACGATGTCTTCCGGTGCTGAGGGAGCCGTCTGGGTGGATGATCCTCGAAGAAAACGAACGTTAATCTTTGGATTCCGCGAAAACGGAAGAGGTGAGTGGATGGAATACTTCAGTAATTGGCGTCGTTTCTACGTGGAGAATTACCCATCCTATCCTCCGTACTGGCCGATTACCAGGTACTGCGTTTGAAGCCGTACATAACATATCATTACTTCATCCCCTCAGTAGAATGCGTATGTGTCTCACATTTGATTATCATTTTACCTCTTCCCTTCAGTAGTCCAGCTTGTGAGTCATGCAGGATCGCGATCAGAGATATCATAGGTTATCTTACAGATGCGTCTTACTCTAGATTACAACTAGAATGACTACAAAAAAATTAGAATCGCAGGAAAAAAAAATATCTGACTTTGAGATTCATTAATGATATGGTACCATTGGTCAAAGTTCTTATGGTAGGTTAGTAGTAGCGTCAGCAACAGCAGCAGCAGCAGCAGTAGTAGTGGTAAGTAGCAGTAATAGTAGTAGTAGTAGTAGTAGTAGTGGCAAGAGCAGAAGTTGGGGATAACATCATTATCACCTTAATGATTGTCAACACCATTAATGCTGTCATCATTATCAACTTGATTCATGTCGTAGTAGTAGTAGCAGTGGTAGTAGTAGTAGTAGTAGTAGTAGTAGTAGTAGTAGTAGTAGTAGTAGTGGCCGTGGTAGCGGTGCAGAGACGACAAATTTAGGGCAGGAAATGTTGCCTCATCATCACCACCATCGTCATAAATAGTGGCAATCACCTTGCCAACGTAAGACCTGGCCTTCAGCCTCTAGACGTAGCGGATCGGTGCCGGTGACAGTCTGGGAAGGGGGGGCACACGATGTGTCCCGGGTCGCCAGTGACAGCCCGGGGAGGGTGAGAGAGCAGGTGGTGGTGGTGGGGTGAAGGAGGCCAACGATGTGTCCCAGGACGCGAGGGAGCAGACGCATGTGTATGATGGGTCCAGTACGGGACGTGGTGATCGTGGGTTGTGTGACTGATCCACCACTCCATGGGACTGGGAGCCGCACTCCATGGGACTGGGAGCCGAGTTCATGACAGACAGATTGACAGATTCATAGAGTGATATATAGCAAGTTCGATCCCCTTCTGTGGGGCTTCCGCAGCGTTTAGGAAGTAAGCAAAGTCCACCGGGCGGCACCAGAGTTGCAAATGTGTGGTGATTTTGTGTGCGAGTCATTGTGAGGTGAACTCAGGACAATTGGGGAGTGCGAGTTCATTATCTTCTCTGCGGAAGTTATACTTGGAGGACGAATGTGGGTCTTCTGATATGTAGAATCGGTGTTTCAGATGGTTGGGAAATGGGTGGTGTTCAGACCGCAAACAAAAGACATCTTTGCTCGCATGGGTCTGGGGAGTGTAGTTACCGATGGGTGTGGGGACGCCTGGTGGATTCTTTCGTGTCGATCGTTTCATTTTCAGTGTCATTGAGTTTGGCTGGGGGGATAGGATCTCTTCAGTACAGGGTGCTGAAGTCTGAAGCTTGCGTAGAGCTTTTCATTTCTACTGGACGGTTGATGGCTGGCTACGAAGCTCTTTAGGTAAGATGGATTCAGCTGATGCTTTGCAGAGAACTGAAGTGTTTGTGTTTCGCTGTACAAGTATTGAATGCTTGTAGGCCCATATAGGCAGTCGGTGATTGTTCTGGGTGCTTTGTCTTGTCAGCTGCCTGGATATTCTTTGGGCGTTTAACAAGGTGATTGACTAGGTAGGTGAGATGCAGGCTAAACTGTAGTGGATTAGTTGTCAGCAGATGAGGCCGGAGACCTTTTGTTGCGGGGGGTGGGGGGTCCACATCCGATACCACTGTATATATATATATATATATATATATATATATATATATATATATGATGAATGTTATAGTTATGCAAATCATTACGTCACTGGCAAAAGCGTTGTCTTGTGTGGCGCCCACCTCCTCGCTGACAGTTGCTGGCCCTCCGGGTGCTCTAGGCTCACGTCAAAGCCCAGCCTGGCCTGCTCCGGTCAGCTAAGCATGTTTCCCTCTGCCTGCAGTCCAGAAAATTACAGGAATCACATAATTAAGGCCAAAAAAATATATCTGTATATATGCGCTAAGCAGGGCTCACCGCCGCCCGCCAACGCACAGCGGCCGCAGAGTTATCATGTAGGCCAGGCGTTCGGGTCGGGCAGAATATCCCATTCGCGCCCGCTGGACCCGTGAGAGGCCTGGGGTTTAAATTAAGTAACTAGACTCAAAGTGAACCATTCTGCAACAATGCCATTCACTTATGGAAAAAGGGGGGGAATAGTCTTCCTGCGACCTTTCGTTCACGCCGGAACTGGTCCCGTCCCTTCCGTGGGAGTGGCGGTTGCCGGCGGTCGCCAGAGCGCTCAACTCGCCCACAGGCTACTTAGTACGTTCATACCATACATTGTTTATCTCCAATTTTTTTTTTTTTTCTTTTTTTACGAATTATTGCTGTATCTATGAATTTTTTCTGTCTCTGTGATTATTCAATCCTTTTAGAATTCAAAGAATAAATCATTCATTCAAATGACTCTAACGAAGTACGTTAGTCAAGCTTGTTAATGAATCATTGTGATACATATATTTTTCGTATCAGTTAGTTTACGTATTAAACTTTTCCCAGTGTGTAGTAAGAATTTCCTGTGTGAATCTATCTGCCAGCGTCGTGTTCGTCTCTTTCCGGTTTGCCCACTTTCCCACAGACACACACTGCCGCCTCCCCCACAGACACAGCTCCGCCACACCCCCCACAAAAACAAGGCCTCCACAGACAAAAATACGGCACCATTACCCCTACAGACACACAGCACCGCTACCACACGCAGAGCACCACTGCCACCATAGACACAGACCTACTATTCCCTCCCTCCCCTCGAGACAGCACCACAACATTCTGAAGACTTCCTCTCCTTCCTCCTCCTCCTCCTCCTCCTCCTCCTCCTCCTCCTCCTCTTCTTCTTCCTCTTCCTCCTTTCCTCTTCCTTTTCCTCCTCTTCCTCCTCATGGTAGGTAGTAGTTGGTAAGGAGCCACCGACCAGAGAGGTACTTCCCGCTTTGGCCTCGGGAGGGAAGGTCAGTTACGGCTGAGCCTGCGAGCCGCCCACTCCAGTGCTTTTCGAGTTTCACGCCTTTGCCCCAGGTTGTTTTCTTTGCCCCAGGTTGTTTTCTTTTGTTTCTGCCCTTACCCATCCGTGGTCTGCTGGCATTCAGTCCACAATCATACACACCCTCCGTCTCACACATAACACTTGACAACACGTAACTCGCACCTTCATAACGTGTAACTCACACGACCCGTTCGTCGCAACTCGAGCCTCTCTTGCGGTGAGCGTTACTCGCTTGTCCTGCCGTCAGGTCAGATCTCGTCGTAAGTACTTGTAAGTAAGTGCTCGTGAGTAAGTACCCCTGTGAGTGAGTACTCGTGAGTAAGTACCCCTGTGAGTGAGTACTCGTGAGTAAGTACCCCTCCCATAACACATTACGCTCAATAGCATCTCAGGAAATCGCAGCTTGAGTTTCCTTTCCCCCAGGCTCGCACGTGCGTGCGTTTTATACGGGCCAGAGATGTTCCCTCCCTACACCACCCTCACACGTGCATGCGTCGCTACGGGCCAGAGATGCTTCCTCCCTACACCACTCTCGCACATGCATGCATTACCACGGACCAGAGATGTTCCTTCTTCCACGCCACCACACCCCATCTTCTACCATCAACAGATATCAGACATCACTTATCATCAACATAACCATTAACTGTCATCAGTCATTAATATTAAGCCAACTCCATCAGTCATCATCACCCATTAACCATCTCTTTATCATCAAGACATCAGCCATTTACTATCAACTGTCATCAACTATTAGCCAATCATCAATCATCACCCATCAGCGTCATCCCATCATGAACCATCTTCAACCATCAACTACCATCAACCATGAGTCATCAGATATCATCAACCTGCTGACGTCAAGATTTCGGTTTGCTAAATTCATCATTAATCAAACTTTTTTTCTCTTTCATGAGGCTTCTGGGTCATCAATATGTTGTTTGCTCAGGTACTGGGTCATCAATATATTGTTTGCTCAGGTACTGGGTCATCAATCTATTGTTTGCTCAGGTACTGGGTCATCAATCTATTGTTTAGAAGGGTACTGGGTCATCAATCTATTGTTTACACGGGTACTGGGTCATCAATCTACTGTTTACCCAGGTAATGGGTCATCAATCTATTGTTTACACGGGTACTGGGTCATCAATCTATTGTTTACACGGGTACTGGGTCATCAATCTATTATTTACCCGGGTACTAGCTCATCAATTCATTGTCTCCCTGTGTTCTTTATCATTGATTTATGTTTATTTGAGTTCTGGGCCATCAATCTGCTTTCCTCTCTGGACTTGGGTTATCAATATTACGTTTATTTATGTCTATGACTCTAAATATATCCATCACGTTGCAATACGACTAAGTGGCAACACAGAAATATTGTAACGATATCATGTGTGGCAACACCGTCATGTGTGACAACACATGACGGTGTTGGTGTTGACATGGCAGAACTACCATATGACAATAATGCCATGTGGCAACATTGCCGTACCACATGACGTCACTGCCACGTTACAACACTCCTGTCATTAAACGTAACATCCCTCAGCAGTGCAACAATAGATATGATACAATGCACAAAGTGTGACACGAAGTTTGATCTTAGTGATAATAATTGTATGATCTAAACTTGAAGATTATCGTCACCATAGCCCTTGTGCCTATGTTAAGATCCAGAGTGCCTTCGTTAAGAACCATTCGTAAGAACCATAGTGCCTATGTTTAGAGCCAGAGTGCCTATGATAATAGCCCCAGTGCCATATGTAAACGCCATAGTGCCTATGTTTCTGTGATAAGCCCTGATGTCGTGTTAAAATTCCATGGTACCTATAGGAACAGCTCAAATCCCTTTGTTAAGAGTCCCAGAGCCTATGTTACTATAGCCCAAACGCCAGTTGTAATAGCCCTAGTGCCGCTGTTAAGAGCCCCAGCGTGTATGGTAATATCCCCAGCGTCTACGGTGATAGCCCCAGCGTTCATGTTAACATCCCTGGTGTTAATGTGGATAGCACCAGTTCCCATGGTGGATGACCCAGTGCTTGCGTTACGCTTTACCGTCGTCAGTGCTAAACACAGGAGGGATGACCTCGGGTAGGAACAGTTCCGTCTTACCGTCCGGCAAATAGATGCATAACAGGTGCGACGCAGGTGGACGGGAGAAGGCATTTCTCGCTGGTCGTCTCAGAATATATTCCCACCAGATCGAAGTTCACCCGCTTTGTCCCTTGCGAAGACGGTAGGTGGGTAAGGCAGCACCATCTTTCCCGTTGGTTCGATCCTGGAGAGAGAGAGAGAGAGAGAGAGAGAGAGAGAGAGAGAGACGGGGTGTGTCGATGAAGTCATCGTGGGTAAGGTTGTGATGGGAGTCGAACCTGGCTGCCTAGTCTTATGGCAGGTACCTGACCTTGCGAGAATCGCTGTTATGTTCTCTTTTTGCCTTCCTTTGTTTTTCTTCTTCTCGTGGAACACCTCCCTCCCCACAGGGGTGGTGTGTGTGTGTGTGTGTGTGTCTCGGCTGACGGAGGCCCTCTCACAGAGCGTCTGCCTTCGCCGAAGTGTTCTTCATCGGGCCAGAATTATTAATCAGCATGTTTCCTCTCTTTATCAAGGTTCCAGTCAACCTAGAATCAAGTCTTATCGAAGTCTCAACTGAATGAAACTGTTTTCTTCCTAGAGACTGAAAAAGGAAAAGATGTTCCTATGGTTAAACAAAATATTCTACACTATAGCCCCGGATAACAGGAATAACGAATACTGTAACCCCGGATAGCTAGAATGATGACCACTGTAATGCTGGATTGCTGAAATTATGAGTACTGTAACGCCGGATAGTTAGAATTATGAGTACTGTATCCCCGGTGTAGTAAAGCCCACCTCACGTATGAGCCAAAGTATTTCTGTTGAATTCAAAGATACAATTTCTTTAATACAACAATAATCACTTCTTTTCATTTTGACAAATTTTCGTCAAAATTTAAGAATTAGGTTAACCCCGGAGCTTACCAAGCGTTCCGGAGGGAGGACACATGGCAAGGAAACTTGCGTTTGTTTATCCTGGATGAAGATCGACCGACCAGACCGTTCCAATGTGACCTCGAGGACGCCTTGAACACCGCACAATACCACCTCGAACTCCGACCACAACAGACGACGACCATTAAATTCACGGTGGACAGTGATCAACGCGTCCAGCGTCACCCCGAAAGACATACAAGTCGAAGGCAAACAAGTGGCAATGTTTTCCATAATTCATACAGTTTATCGATGGCGTCCTGAATGGCGTTGATCCCCGGTAATTACTGACAGAAAGGATTAGGATGTTTTACAGCCATCCACCTGACAGCTTAATGGGTCACGACGCCTCCTCGAGTTAATTTATAGTCTCTTTCTTCTCTCTCCCCCATGTATCATTCACCACTTCTGGATCTCAATATTTCTTACAATTCTTATCCTTGAAATTTTTTTCTTGTATTTTACTGAGTCTAGTCTTGCGCGATACGTAAGTCTTCAACTTATATATGTGGTTTTTGTCTTCTTTCTTACCTTGATTATTTGTTTGATTTATTTATTCCCCCGGGGGAGAATGCATGTATACGTTTATCCAATAGTGTATGTGCGTTTGTGATTATTATTTACGATCACTATTTTCGCGTCTCAAGGGGTAGAGTTTTACGCTCGTGTTTGCCCCGTCTCTTAACGTTGTATAGTTACATGTACCATGTCTTTTACTCCTGTTTTCGTATGTGCCCTTATTTGCGTCACTTTCATGCACTCAGCTACGGTCGTTCACTTCAGGGAAGACGAGTGATACAAAGAAATACTAACAGCGACTGGCCGCTGGGTCCTTTCGAGGCTGCTTGCGAGAGTGGGAGAGATGGAGAGAGATTAGTGTGGCGAGGGTAGAAGAGCTAGCAGGTGACGTTTGAGGAGAAACACCAGTAAACTGTATACGTAACGAAGGTGGCGTAAATAATGTCAGTCGTCGACCTAAAGCGAAGTATATTTGTCGAATCTATTCATAGATGTATCTAGTGTTGCTTTCAACTATTCCAGTGGGTAGGTCTCTCCCAGGGTTAACCAACCCTGTTGAAAAAGATGGACCGACTCATTCGATGTTATAGTTTTCAACTCGTTAGTTTTTAATCCATTGTTACGAATGAAAGTAGAGAAATCTATACCCCTGAACACCTGCTTCGGTCAGAATGATTATAGTCTTTGAAAATTTTCAATATCCGTATCAAATCACCTTTTAACTTCTTTCTCTCTCTCTTTTCTAAGTGAGTTTGTCTTCTAGCTGTTTCTTATTCACGTAATCATATTTCATAGCTCTCCGCTGTGTCTCTCCGTTCCCTCTGTGTCTTTTGGCAAGTAAGGTGACCTAAAGTGAAGACACTGCAAGGTAGAGACGCACCAATAACTTGGCGAAAAGTAAGGATGAGTTTTCTTCAAAAATGAATTCGAATGACCTACTTCAGAATCCAAGAACTTTTTGTTTCGCCTTTTTACTCTCTTACAACATAGCCCTATTACATCGATGTTACGAACGTACACGAGAAAGAGACTTGATCCTGACACATCACTTATTGATCCTAAACCCGATAATTATATAAGTCCTTGATAACGGCCAGTCGACCAATATTCTAAGGCCCGAATCCCAACACCGTATATATGTATACCGTGAGGCTTAAGTTTTAGCCTAGTGCCTCTGACGAAGGGTTATTGCCGAATGCTTCTTGAGGAACTGTGATAGATGACATCATCCGCTCACAACATTTCATCATCAATGCTGATCATAACGTACACGAAATCAAGCAGATTTGTCAGACATCAACCATTTCATCGGAAACCATAATGCGAATCTTTGAATGGCATTGATAATCCCCTGAATGATTGGAGATGTGTGTTCATATTTTGCAGAACGTTCGCACTCCAGCCTAGCAGTCGGAGCTGATCAGGACTGTGACCTTCGTCTTCATTCATAGATAATGGGGAAAAAAAAGAAGGAAGAAAAAAAATCGTTGAAGACATTTTTCCATTTCATTGCCTTTAACTTAATTCTCTCTCTCTCTCTCTCTCTCTCTCTCTCTCTCTCTCTCTCTCTCTCTCTGACCGGAGCGCATGTCCGACCCATCACTCCTCACCACCTTTCCCTGCGTGGGTACATACGTCTCCTGAAATACCAGTTATTCTCACCCTACAGATCATTATCGTAGAGACCCAGCAGCATTCCCACCTGATATGTGTCGACCTTAGCATGTCCATCCACACTAAACAGTCTTTCAGAATGTTTTGCATTCAATATTTTTTTTTTTTTTTCGTCCGCCTCCTTAGAATTTATAAATGTGAATTATTCCACGTTTTACCGCCCTTGATACATACTTCCATCGAGAGAATACAGTTCACTCTCTCATTGGTTGTTGCAGGATAAACAATGGCTATTATTGGCCAGTGAGGTTGACGTCATCGGTAAAGCTTATGGATGTAACTGGTCAGCTATCTTCAGCCAGATTCAAATCTGTTGTCGAGACAGAATGAATTAATGCTGATTGGCTAGTTATTTTCACCATTCGCTGCTGCCGTTATTATTGGAGGCTTTGTTCCTAAAGTTTGCCATTGTCGACGTTATTATATGGCCAATGCCGTTCAATATAGTATTGCTCGTCTCCTTTCCCCCCCCGCCTTGCAGGGTTGTTAGTTACTGGGTATGTTGTTGAAGTTGTTGATATTTGTCGCATTTCATGGTTTCTTGTGTCAACTTCTTCGCAGCTGAGAGGAATTAACTGGTAATTGTAGTCGTGACTGTCATAGTAGCTGTAATGGTATTGCGGTATGGAATGGAAGTAGTAGTAGCTTACGTATTAGTAGTCGTAATAGTAGTTGTCAACGCTTCGCTAGTAGTGGTAAAGTGTGTAATGTAAAAACGTTTGCTCTTATCACCATATCTCCTAGCCATTAGGATGGAAAGGGGGATGAATACGCCATCGATCTTGAATGTTGTTTTCTTCACGTTTATAACGTGGCGAATGAGACCGCCATACGCCATACAGCATTTGAAATACGCGATGACATAAAGCTTTTGCCTACATACGTACGTAGGTCGTGAGGACGTTGAAACGGAAACCAGCCGCAGAGGAGGCCAGAGAAGCAAAGGGATGTAATTGCGGGAACGGTACAGTCGAACAATTTCTTTGGGAACATTAATTGGAAAATGGAATTTGCACAGCGTGAATGTAGAACATTGTTACGGAAGGGTCTGCGAAATCTGTAACGAAATGGGTGGTTGATAAATGGTCACTTGTGTCAGGGAACAGCTACGCCAGCAGTAGCGGCATTATCAACAGCATTTTTAGACCGTTATCTTCAGTAGCACACACACACACACACACACACACACACCCCTCCCTTCCCCGCCACCAGTGACGAAAGTAACCAACAGTTACGCCAGCACCAACAACACCAGCACTAGGAGTAACGTCACCGACATCAACAACAGCTGAAGCGAAGGAAGCAGCTGAGACAAAACAGCTCACCACCACCATCACCACCACCACAAGAACGGAACCATTAGGAAGAGGAGCAGCACTGACAACATGAATAGCACCAGCAAGAGCAGCAGTAG
>JAUUDZ010044290.1:0-21318 GCA_032361705.1 Panulirus versicolor | reverse complement strand
GCTACCGCTAGGCTATGATCATAGCCTAGCGGTAGCGCTCCCACCTGTTGCATAGGGGTCCTGGGTTCGATCCTGGCTGTTGGAGGTTTGTATGATATATATGTATATATATATACATATGTGTGTGTGTGTGTTTGTTTTACAGAGACATAACTAGAGAATTAGATGCCATTAGTAATGTTGACGTACTTACTGAGCACAGTGGGCGTGGTAGTAATGATGCTCATATGCTATACATCATTACACACACACACGCATACACACACACACACACACACACATAAACACACACACACACATACACACAGACACATAAACACACACACACGCACACACAGTCTACCTTTGTCAGTAAAATTCATAATACATATCCCCTCACTGTTGTAATCACTTACTGTCAGTCACTTCTCATACACATAACCATCTACATCACTGTCAGTCTCTTATCACACACATAACCATCTACATCATTGTTACAGTCACTTGTTACACATAACCATCTACACCACTGTTACAGTCACTTGTCACACACATAACCATCTACACCACTGTTACAGTCACTTATTGTCAGTTACTAACCGTAACTTCCAAGTTATAGTCTCATTTTCCTGTTGGTTTTATTTTTCGATCTTTTTGCTTTCATTCTCAGGTTTGTAATATAACCGTGAGGTGATCCCTGTGAATACCTACACTCCAGGTACGAGTGTGCTCTTGGGTATACTGAGGGTCCTCCCCAGCATGGACAGAGAAATGTCTGACACGACACACACACTCGCACACACACTCCACCCTGGACCTGAGTGTCGTTGTCAGTTGGGGAGTGGGGACGTACAGGGGGGTGAAGATATTCCTCCACCACATTAACTTCACTGTTGGTCATGAATAATTAATGTGGTCGGTGATAATGCAGGGAAGCGGTTTAATGTTGCAGATTATGGAATGTTTAGTTTAGTGTTGCCTTCGGTCAATTAACTGGGGTGTGGTCGTTTAACCTGGGTGCATTGTGAACCGGGAGGCAGTAGTTTGTCCCTGGGGTACTGTTAACTGGGAGGTAGTGGTTATCCTCATGATGCATTGTTAACTGGGAAGTGGTAGTTCCCCCTTGGCTGCATTATTAATTGGGATGTAATAGTTACCTCCCTGGGTGCATTGTTAATTGAGAGGCTAAAGTTACCTCCTGGGGGCATTGTTAACTGAGAGGCAGAAGTTACCTCCTGGGGGCATTGTTAACTGAGAGGTAGAAGTTTGCCCTTAGGGTATTGTTAATAGGACGCAGTGGTTACCTTCTCGGTGTATTGCTAACTTGGGAGCGGTAGTTTACTCCTTGAATGCATTATTTACCGGAAGGTAATGGTATCTCCCTGAGTCCATTGTTAACTAGGACGCAGTAGTTCCTTCTGGGTGTATTGATAGATGAGAGACACTAGTAACTCCCTGGCTGCATTGTTCACTAGGCGGCAATAGCTTACTTCCTAGCTCCATTGTTAAATGGAAGAATTAGTTACTTCCAAGTTCCATTGTCAAGTAGGAGGCAGTATGTACCCCTAAATGCATTGATAACTGAGAGGCATTAGTTACCCCCTGGTTACTTTGTTAACTGGGAAGCAGTAGTTACCCCATGGTCCATTTCTAACTGGGAGACAGTAGCTCCCACTGAACACATTGTTAACTGAGAGGCAGTAGTTACTCCCAGATTGCACTGTTAGTTGGGAGGCATTAGTTACCCCTGAGTCCATTGTTAACTGGGAGGCAGTAGTTACCTCCTTAGTCCATTGTTGACTGGGAGGTAGTGATTACCTCCTTAGTCCACTGATGATTGGGAGGCAGTAGTTATCTCCTTAGTCCATTGATAACTGGGAGGCAGTAATTACTTCCTTAGTCCATTGACAACTGAGAGGCAGTAGATACTTATTTCCATATACTGTCATCATTCACTTGTTTTGTTAGCAAATGTTTTGTTGTTTTAGCTCTAGCTCCTGTGTGTAACATGCCAGCAGCCCAGTTCTGTACTAGAGGTAACTAGAAACCTGCAATTTTCTTACAATTGATTGAATTCTTCATAGGATATCATCTGTTCTGAAATTAATATCCAAACAATTGGCGAACATTCTGAAGTGTCTGTTATTCCGTTATGAATAAGTGATTTGGAATTCGGCTAAGGTTTGATTCCACTTTATTTTCGTTTCATCTATACATTTGCAATAATTGGCTCATAATAGTTAACATTCATGTCGTATGTTTCAGGTTTTGTTAGACCATCAAAAACTGCTATACGGAAGTGCGTGATTTGCATCGGTTTATGACATCATTGATATCCATGTGGAAGGTTCTGACAAGGAATATGTAAATTTGGTTTAACTCTTAGATGATATCACGTACACTGACATACCACTTGATATCATCAGTTTATGTTCCTTTCAGAGACATTGTGCAAAATCTTTGTAAGAAAATCGGTATTGTTCTTCGACCTAGGGTCGCATGTTTTCTCGCTCCTGAGGTTCACCATTAAAACGCTTCCTAAGGTGTTTGTTTCTGTTTATCTAGTGTAGTTTCCTTGACAATGCTGGGTATGAGAAAGCCAAGACAGTTGGTTCATCACCATCACTCTTGTGTACCTACAATAGGACGGGTCATCTACTTCCATTATGGTCTCTTATTTCTGTGTGTTGACGTGAATATATACCTGTGTACCATCCATATCTTCAGACCATCTGTGGTAAGTCTCCTGGTGCTGGAACTGATGATGTTAGATTTATAATTCTTCTTATCGTTCCCTCTTGGATAAGTAAACAAATTGAGGCAATGAAAAGATATGTTTGATAACTATATATCCAGGAAACCCACACAATGTCCCAAAATATAAATCTAGATTGTATTTGAGAATGAGAACAACAATCTTAGGTGTGATAACCAATAAGAAATTACTTCAGAAAAACTTTACACATTTATAGTATGCTGGGCAGCCTCTTACTAATAGCCAAACTTTCTCTCATCAACCACGTATGAAAACAAAATGTTCGGTGAGATATATCATAAAAGTTTTGGATCGGAAAAAAGGGATATTTCCCTTTGATGCTGTTCTCAGAAATGGACAGATTTCGAGCTATGTAGTGGTAAAAAGAGGATAGGACTGGAGAGGAAAGAAGAGGAGAGGAAGGTGCTTCAAAGAGAAAGAAAAGGTACCAGATAGTAGGAGGAAGGTGGAAGAAGAAGGAGAAATGGGAGATGGAAAGAGGATGGACGTGGAGGTACTACATGCCAGGAAAAGCGAAATGAAAATGAGAAACCCGTTCTTGCGTCTTCATTACGGCCACACCGAGTGAGAGTGACGAGCTGAGAAAGACGTTAAGATATATACAGGGGAACAATGACCTGAGAATGAGAGAAGAAAAGAAGTAGAAGACTTTGTGATGAAAAAAAAATTGGATCAAGTAACTACGCGAGGGATAGGAAAATAAAAAAAAAAAGAGACGTTAAATTTCTCTTAAAATTGAAACGATGATTATTGGTAATAATAACTTGGTTAATGAATGGATTAAAATTACCGCCATACATGAGATGATCTAACCTGTAGTGTCCTAAAGAATTTCTACTAACATCTTACGTGGTCCATCCTGAAAATGATGAAATGAATTTGGTGGGTACAAAGACAAAGAAAATGTAAACAATATTCACACACGAACAAGAATAAGATTATCCTGGTCTTTGAGATTATGCAGCCTCACATATTACCTCTGGGTCCAGTGAAGACCGCAGTGCATATGTAACAAAAGTAGAATAAAACAGAACAAAACACACACAAAAACTCGGATTACCTGGTATGATTTATATTCAGTCAAATTCTCTGAAAAACATTGTCCAAACCGAAGCAAAAATCTACTTAAGGATTAAGGATTGAGTGTAGGACTCTAGGCTATAGCAAGGGTTGGGTGCAGGACGCTGGGCTATAGGGAAGGTTGGGTGCAGGATGTTGGGCTATGGTAGTGATTATGTGATAGATGCTGGGCTGGGGTAAGGGTTGAGTGCAGGATGCTGGACTAGGGCAGTTACTGAGTACTGGACGCTGGGATGGGTCTTGGGTTGAGTGGTAAACGCTAGATTTAGTCAAGGGTTGAATGCTGGGCACTCGGCTGAGGCAAGGGTTGTGCTCTGGACGTTGATATACAGCAATGTACATATGATGACTGGGAGTTGGTGTTGAACATTCTGTGGCTGCCAAGCTTGGGGTTGAGACAGGATACCTCCTACCCACGAATACCTACAACAAAATATTGCCAACAGGTAGGGCTAGAGCGTAGCACTTCTGCTGCCGCGGATATTACACAGTAATCAATCTTAAGTTCAGTAAAACTGCTTTCGGTCAGATATCACTTTTCTTAACTGATACGTATTTTATACCATGAGTGTTTTATAATTCTTTTGTTAGTAGAGCGAATAATATTACCAAGTTTTTGTTGGAATCGCATTTTTTTGCTCGATAACTTTTAGGCACATTGCAAGGTCTTCCTGCAGACTTAGTAATACCGTTTCATCTTGTTGGGACACTTTTCGATTCAGGACATCATTACTGCTGTTTTCAGTGTAATACTGAGCGTAAACTGTCATATATCTTTTCCTTCTTTCTGAGCTGTAGAGTTTAAGTTGTTTCATCCTCTCATGATACAATATTTCACATGTTCCAATTCCTCGACTGGTCTGGATGACGGTCACACACCTGAGCATTATGTACTTAAGTGTCAGGATATCACTGAGAATGAATGACAAAGTTGATGACGTAATGAACAGATTGTTTGGATGCTCGGCCATGGTAAAGAAGAGTTATTAAGGGAACACAGAACATCTTATCCACATAGACGAATTGTTTCATGTCTTATGCAGTAACCAATGTACAGACTTTGCTGAGAATGATGCAGTCCTAATGTAAATATAGAGTGAACGCAGCAGTTTTTGGTGTGATTGATATATAGTAATAGTGTGTAAAATCAATCAGTTATAGTGGATGGTAACTAGTGCATATTAAGGGATTAAAGTAATGTATTTCTAGTGTAAGTTCATAGTGATCAACACATGGTATTGGATGAGTATTATGAAATCTTGGTGTAAGTGTACAATGACCAATGTACGGTACTTGGACATGATAAAGTAATCCTGGTGTACGTGCATAGTCACCAGAACACATTAAAGTTTTAGAATGTGTTTGATTTTCATGGATGGCAATAAGAGATCATATGACTAATTACCTGATAACTACATGAATTCCCTTGATCTTTGTTATAAAGTGTTCCTGGATCATCTCTAATTCCTTTCTCTGTATTTGTTAGACTGGTAATCTTATGACGTAACAGTATTCAAGTCTGCTTCTTGTGTATACGTTGGACTTCTGTATCATTAACTTTCTGTCTCTCGTTGTGAAAGTTCTCATTACTATAACATTCATTAGTTGGATTGATAGTATTATCTTACCAATATTCTCCGTGAATTTATGTCCTCATCTAAGATAACTCCTCGATATTTGATGTTTTCTTTGCATTTTATGTCTTCTCTGTTGGACATTTATTAGGAGTTACCGATATATTGTTCCATATTTTGTTGCTCATTTTTATATTTCATAAACTCCACAAGCTTTTCCTTTGTTCATCTTTAAGTTATACACGGAACTTTACCCAGTTTTTCTATGTCATCCTCATGTCTTATCATCGCACATACCATTGTATCATCTGTAAAATGTCAGACTATAACTTCTTTTATACCTCTGTTATTACTTGATATTATTATCACAAATGTTACTGAGGCTGGTGTCATTCCTTCAGATACTCCCTCTAGAACATCCATCTCTTCAGACATACCCCAGTTTACTACTACTTTGAATTTTCCGTTAATTAGAATCTTTTCTTCGCTTACCTTTAATGTTCTGCTTCGCTACTTTTGTCAAATGCTTTAACAAAGTTTAAAACAAGTGAGTCCATTGTGTTTCGTTGCAATACAGTTTTACATATGATCTTATAATGACAGAAGAATTGATTGTGTTATTTTTTTTTCTTTTTTAGACCAGTTCGCTTTTTCTCGCTCTAATTAGTGTAAGGAACAAACGAAATAACGGTCTTATTTGCTTCCATCCATACTCCAGCCATCATGTGATATGCACGGTAACAAGAGGCCTCCATCCACAGCCAAGCCCCACACATCAGTTCCGTCGTTTCTTCTGACTGCTTCAATATACTCTGGCTTAGCAAACTGATCGCACGTTGGCCCCCACGTACAACTCCGATTCAATCTTTCCCAAGTACGCCTCTCATCCTCCTGAATATTCAGATCCTGGCACCTCAAAGGCTTTTACACTTCACCCTTCCATCTCCTTATTTGTCTTCCCCTTTCTCATAAACCCTCCACTTCTATTACGTAGATAATCTTTGGTAGTCTTTTTTCTCTCAATCTCACCAAATATCCATACCATTGCAGTTCACCCTCGCCAGCTCTCTCAGTCAGCCTACGTTTACTGCCAAACCTCACTATCACAATGTCGTTCTTTCCTTCATCAATCCACCTCACAGCACTTACTCTCCTCAATCATTTCATTTGAAGGACATTTACACTTTTCTGAAATCAGGGCCCAAGACTCCCAACCAAACAACACAGTTGTATGGTGACGAGCCCAAACGCATCCATTTAGCCTCAACAGACAATGAACTCTCCCTCCACACACTCATCAAATGAACGCAGGACCTTTGCCGCCTTTCCTTGATGATGACTCACTAGACTTCCCATATTCCATCCCCTGCCATGCCCAACCCCAGATACTTGAAGCACTCCTCTTCCTCCTGGTTCTTCCCCTTAAATCTCACACTTTATCCAGTCCGTCTCGCTCCTCTGCTGAACCTCGTTACCTTACTTTTATCCATGTTGCCTCTCAATTTACCTCTTTTACACGTTCTTTTACACGCTCTTGCAGACTCTGTCATCAACGTCTGTAGATTCCCTCTTGAGTCTGCTACCAAAGAATACATAAATCTTTCTTTTCCTTTATATATTAGATGTTCAATATTCAAACATTCATTTTCTAAACAAAATCAATATAACACGTCATTTTACCGTTTTCTTCGATAGCTGTTAGGTTTTCAGTCATAGCGTCACCTTGACATGTCCAGTTCCCTATGATGTGAAACTTTATGCCGTTCGTATCATTCACTTAGAATGTTATATAAATGTAGATACATTCCCGAACGTTCACAAGCTTACATTATATTTTCAAGTAGTGTGTATTTAGAATATAGCAGGCAATATTATAAGTGTGGATGTTCTTGTCTATAACACACTGGAGATGTACAGTATGATGCTTTCCATGTGTTCTGACAAGCGACATGTCTCATGCGGTGTAGAACGCTTCTTCTGGAGACACATCGCTAGCTTGCACGTCAATTTAAGAACAAAAGTAAAATCATTATGATTCAAGGGTACTGCCCTAAATGATACCTAGAACACCTGCTTCAGGAAAGTCTTCAGTCTCAATAAGAGATTAATCTTTTGCTCAGTGAGACGTGATCTCGTAGACTTGTGGCAGAATTTTCACATGTCGCCTGATATGTGTACAAAGAACAGGTTACTTGTGGATAGTCTGGGTGCTGCCAGTTTCAAGAGGCTTCACAGTGAAAGAACACTGGTCACACACACACACACACACACACACACACACACACATACACAAAAGCCCTCGTGTAGCAGATCCGCCCTTTATCTGTAAGTACTCTTCACAACAGTTCCCTGTCATTTAAAAGGAGTTTTTTTTATATAAAAACAAACAGTATTAAGAATATAATCATATGACTACGTGTCTAAATCTCGGTAAGATATTCAAACAAGGATTACCCTGCCGAATACGCAATTCTAGGATATACTATTTAAAAGAAAGTATATAAGATAGGAAATAGCGTCTTCCTCCTAGATAAGGCTGATCTTTATCGTGTACCGACGCAATTTTTGTGGAAAGTAAAGATAACAATTGTAAGAAAATGACAGTAGGGTTAGGTTATTGGCATCCATACTGACATCAGAGTATAGCCTGTTAGTAGAAATTTATGAAGAATACAATCAGAGTAAATTGGAAGATCTTAACATTCTGCTATCGAAGTTGGAAGAGATTCTGTCCCTAGAATTTCCCTGCTTTATAGTAATCTAATTCCTTAAGATGTCTGCTTATGACGAGAACATATTAGAATTAGATCTAGCTACAAATGAAGAAGTTCTCTATAATGTTTTCACTGGAGAAAAAGTTGGTGCAAATGATCACCAAAAAAACACTGTGGAGGAAGCTTTATAGCTTTAAACACAGCTTGCAATTGATCGTCAAGACGGGCGAGAAAAATACTAGATTTTAGACTTGTGAAAAGATATGAAAAGCAGCCTGGGAAAATTTTAGTAAGACACTAGATGTAGTAAAGGAAACATATCTGCTAATACATAGCATAGTGTTCTTTTCTAAAACTGAGAAAATAGTAGGACAGTGAGATAAAGGACTACCTGTTGTCCAAGATAAAAGCTCACGCGATAGAAAGCGATAAGCAACATGATAGATTAAGTTTTGTAAATCTGTATAGAAAGGTTAGATAACATACCTTATAATAAAGGTAAATATGAAGTGCATACTGCTGAAAATAGTAAGGAAACCCCTGACTAATCTAATTGTAGCCAGAGGCAGGCAACTGGTCTATTGATTACGGAAAACGCTGCTTTGGTTTGAGACAATGAAGCCAAGAAAAAGACCTTAAACGATTTCTTTTCATCCATATTTACTAGTGAACACACAGCTTCAGATCAGGTCCCATTTCAAGAGGAGCAAGATATTATGCAACATATCTACATACATTCAAGATATACTTTTCCTAAGTCCTTGATTCCTTTTTCAATATGTCACTTGTTCCGGGGAGAGTTCCGGAGGACTGGAAGCTTGCCAGGGTAACACCGGTATTCAAGAAGTGTAATAAGTCCCTGCCCAGAAATCATTGTCCTATCATCTTCACGCACGGCCGTGGTTAGTAAACTTATGGAAACTCATTCAGAAGAAATTCTCTTTCACGTTGATAACATTGATAACGTTGTTAGATATCAAAATTCAGAGACAATACTGAACATGGAGATATAACTACACATGTCTACAGCTGCGTACATAACCTGACACATTGGGTTCACAAGTGACAGTGAATATTGATATCTATAAGTGAAGCTTTCACACATCTTTAGTATAAATGTGAAGGGGAGCTACAGTGTAAGTTCTATTGAACTATAAAAAGTAAACGAGGAAAGACAAGTAAGAGTAATGATCTTGATGACCAAGTTCCAAGTAAGCAGAGCATAAAGGCAGTAACTATGTAAAAATGATATGTAGGAGTCATAGATGGGGATTTCAGATTTAAGTATAAAAAAGCTAATTATCATTCTTTGCAGTTCACTGGTGTGTCACCATCTGGTCAACCTACTTGAAAAAACACAAAAACACACCAGAATAGAGGAGTGCTGTGGTGAGCTACCAAAGTGGTTCTCGAAGCGAAGAGTAATCACTGTGGGAGCCGACTAAACAAATTTGAACTTATTTAGCTAGAAAAAATAGGTTAAGAAGTAATTTGATTTAGTTATAATAGATTGAAATTGCTTTAATAATCTTCATTCCAAAAGCTTCATGAGATTAGATTTGTCTTTTGCTACTCGGTATAATGGATACAAACTCAGGAGAAAGCGTAGTCCATCCAGTGGGGCAAAGTACTTATTCTTCAACAGGATTGTAAACACACGGAATGATTTAACAGCAGTAGTTGAAAATAACACGAGATACGTTCAAACGTTGACTTAAGAATAATTTCCCTTATATGCACAACTGACGTCATTTGCGTCTCCTTAGTTCCACACACAGTTTACAGTCATTTGTCTTCAAGTCATGTGTTTGCTTCTCTTCTCTTAGTACACCAGTCGCTGACTCTCTGATCTCTTCTACTACCATAAACAACTCGAGAAGATCCAGTGGTTTGTTGCTCTTTGCATTCCTTTGTAACAAAGAATCAGTAACTGACACAGTGGTTTTTGAGCATATGAACTCGCTTGGTGCAGTTAAACTATACTGTCCAACGCTATGCTGGTTTCTGATATGATACACCTTCTCCGTCTTGGGTCCATTGTTGTCTGGTTAATGTAGGTGGTGTGTGACTCCGGGAGAGGAAGATGTTAACTCTGGGGTACGGACGCCGGGTAGGGACGATATAAGGTCAGATGTTGACCCCAGGGCACGGGTACTAGGATCAGTTCGTACACTGACCCTAGGGCAGCAGGGCATGGATGCCGGGGAGGGAGGAGATAGGGTAAGGCTTTAACCAAGGCGGCGTGAGGTCCCAGTGATGGCCTAGGTAGACCAGTTTTACTTGATATATACTAGACAGATCCACTTAGTCACTCATTCATTACGATACTATGCTGTCTCCCCGAGCAGCCAGCAGCAGTATGGTAAGGCACCTTCTGGTGTTATATGAAGTCAATCAGTGAAGTGTTGTGGCCAGCTCAATGAGGGATGATAATTGACGTCATAATCTCACTTCTACATGATGTCCATTCATTAGGTATATAAGTCCGTATCCAACATTGCATTACGAGCAGGAACGTTAGTCTCGTGTGTATTCGGCCAGCCGCTCGGATAAGGTGACCTATATCCTAATAATAAGCCTACCAGTGACTTGATATCCTATATCATCCTTACAACACTCAGGAAAATAGCAAGGACGAGTACACCAAGGTCGGTAAAGACCTACGAACAGTCATGTAAGGAGGTCCATCACAAAACTCATCTGCTGATGTTAATGAAGAGAAGATGAGAAGTATCATCGTTAGATGTGCTGATCACATGTGCTGCCAGATGTTAACATTTCTAGGTTTCATAACTCGTTAATAAGACAAAGTTTATCTTTTTTGTCTGATTACGAAAAATGTGCGTTGTTGAATAAGTGACATTATATTTCCCTTAATTTCATGTGATGTTTGTGTTTTTCTCTTAATTGCATATACGAAATGTTACTTTGTGTGTGTGTGTGTGTGTGTGTGTGTGTGTGTGTGTGTGTGTGTGTGTGTGTGTTGTGAGCATAATATAAGGGTTTGTATTTAGTATCACTTACATTAACTCATTTACGCACCGTGTCTACCACACCAGCTTTAAAAACTGTTGTTCAACACGTCCTGTCCCTCATTATGTTCATGCCTTCCCTTCCTATTCTCCTCTTCCTGTATCTCATGTCTTTATCAAGTACGTCGAGTCCATTACGATGATTCAAAGTAAACACCACATATGTAATATATCTTGTGTCATGGCGCATGATTCTTAGGTTCTGGTTCCTCATTCCTTCTCTAATTTCACACCATCTCTCCAGATTATTCTCAATCCTCTTCATCCATCTTGCTAATTACACTTGTTTTTTTTTTTGTAGAGAATAACTTTAGAGGAGAAGCGGTGATGAACTAGAGCAGTTCTCATGGTGTAAATGTAGTTCTGCAGGTACGGTAGTGAAAGTGTGGTGTTGCAGATGGGATGGTGCACGTGTGGTGCAGGAAAAGTGATGTAGGTGAAGTTCTGGATGATTGATGGTGCAAGAAATATGATTCAAGTGCAGTGGTGCAGGTTTGTAGGTTCAAGTCCTATGGTGTACATGTGTAGTGATGCAGTTGTGGTGAGGAATGTGTTGTAGTGCATGGATAGCAGTCTATGTACTGTGATGCTGCTGTAATGGTAAGGTCGTGTAGATGTGGTGGTCCAGCTTTCAGTATAGTGATGTGTGTGATAGCTCATAACGTGGTAATGGAATAGATGGATGCGATGGTGAGTAATGGAGGAGCCTATGGTGTGGCGGTTGTTAGCTTGGTGGCTGGTGGTGAGGTTGTATGGTAGACAGATGTGTAGTTTTCGTTGGTGTGGTAAGTGGTGTTGTTGCGGATGTTTACATGACTGTTCGTGATGTGGTCGCTAGATCTTGGTGTTATGATATGGAAGATAGTTTTGTGGTGGCTGATTGTGTCGTATTGAGTGGTGTGGTTGTGTGGGAGTTACTATGATGCTTGTGTGGGAGTTACTATGATGCTTGTGTGGGAGTTACTATGACGCTTTTGTGGGAGTTACTATGATGCTTGTGTGGGAGTTACTATGATGCTTGTGTGGGAGTTACTATGATGCTTGTTTGTTTTATAAAGGCATGACGTTAAGGAATTCTCGTGGTTAGTGGAGTGGAGGAATGATGACCGCTGGTATAGTGGTTGATGTTGTTACAATAAGTTAGTTACTATTTTGACACTCTGACAGCTTGTGCGGTGGTTGTTTGGTAGTTTGTGTTGCAGTTTTGTGGTAGACATTGTGGTCATGTATTAGTGGTTGGTTTATTTTTTCTGTGTGTGTCCGTGAATGTTTATGTTTGCACATGACTGTCTGTGTGTGTGGATACACATATATGTATTGTTGTAGTTATATAACACCACATTCTCTTCATACCTGATCCCTGGAGCCTTATACATTACTGTCTCTGTCCGCTGTAGTCGTCCCTCCAGAGCCCACTATGTAACCTATCTACTGATTCTGCAAATTATCTTTATTTACGATAACTTATTGTCTTCACTATCTCTCCTCTTTCGCAAACATCATAGAATTTTCTGTTACTTTTTTCTCCAACAGTTCATTTGTTTAAGTTTGTTACAGTCAGTTATTCGAACTCCTTCGTGTATACTGAGCTTTCACTCGACCCTTTCTTCTCTGTGTCTTACCTGCTCCTTTGATCCACCTTCCTGTCCCCTCAACCTGCCGTCCTCTCATCCCTCCACTATCATGCTCCCACTTCCCGCCTCTTTACACAGTAGGGTCACGGTCCGCCTCTCCGTCTCTACACAGTAGGGTCACCGTCCGCCTCTCCGTCTCTACACAGTAGGGTCACGGTCCGCCTCTCCGTCTCTAAACGACCGAAAATTTAGCGAATTATCCCCGTCGACAGTTTTGTTGTTGTGAATGTATGCAGAGCGAGAGTATGTTGTCAGGAATAGTGACATAAACGTGGATAGCCAGGGAGAGCTGCAAAACCATCAGGTAGTCAGGGAGAATTACATCAATTCTGGACAGCTGAGGAGAGTGAGGAAACTTACAGGTGGTCAGAGAGAATGATATCTCCTGTGTGTAGCCACGGAGAGCGAGGAATATTCATAGCCCACCTCGCCTTGGAAAATCACTCGGAGGTTTGCATTGATTGAGCAACGTAAATTCATTGTTTTTTCTACCATATGGCGGCCTGGACCTTGTTAAACCAAGTAATGGACCTTAAAACTTCCATAAGAATATTGAATATAGAACACGCACTAGGTATCTCACGACTCGTGTGGGCTATTCTTTAGTTGGCCGGTAATTTTGGAAACGGTTGCTGTACCAATCTACAGAAAATGATTTATCTTCTCTGATCAATTTACCGATAATCACTGGAATCCTCCTGTTATTCACAATCAAGATTTCAATAAAGCTCAGTGGTAGAGAACTGGTGTGATGGTCCAGGTTGGGGTAAAATATTTGATGTACCATTATAAGTTATTTATAAGTCATATGATTAAGTTTAGTTCAGGTTAGGATGATAACATGCAAGAAGTTTAACCCAATAATCAAATTATTGATTTTCCAAGAAAAGTTGAAGGCCAACAATTGCCATCATTACGTCATGTGTCATTCAGATGCCGAGCATCAGGTATTTACCTTTCACGGATAAATATGCTCTAGCAGCTCCTACAGTTCTTAGGAATCTGAAATTCCTTTTGGTAGAACTAGGCACAATGCAACTTAACCACATGAGGCAATCCATGCTAAGTGAAAGTGAACACACAATGAACGTCTGCAGCTTCATATGGAAATAAACGAACTGATGAACTGGGTTCACAGATGGCAAATATATACTAAAAACGATAGGCGCAAGGTTTGTACATTGGGAGTAAAAATACCAAGGCAAACTACTGTAGGAATTCTCTTGAACTACAAAAAGTAAGTGAAATAAAAGACTTGGGTGTAATAATATCTGGTGATCTGCAACCAAGTAAGCAGTTCACAGAAGCAGTTATAAGGGCGAAAAAGATCGTAGATTTATAGATATTGCTATGGAATCTAAGCCCAGGGAAATTATCCTTACCTTTATACGTTTGAACATTGTGTTCAGGTTTGATCACTCTACTTGAAAAAGGACAAAAAATGGAGAGTACAAGGGCGAGCTACGAAGATGATTCCCGGACTGAGAAACAGATTGTTTAGTTTAGAAAAGAGAAGGCAAAGAGGCGATCTAATACAGGCATTGAGAGTTATCAAGGGCACCAATATTTCCGATATAACAACCAGCTTAAGGATAGATGCGCTTGATTGTGCTCGCACTAATGTTTAGACTCGTGAGTAAAGCTTTTCCCTCGAATAAGTTGATGTGCTTTTTCTTCAAAAAGATTGTTAATGCATGGAATGATTCACCAACTAAAGCGGCTGAAAATAGTACCAGAGATACGTCGAAGAAAAGATTTAGTCAATACTTCGCCTCATATCCACGACTGCCATCACTTGAAAGGTTTACAGCATTTTTGTAATTTACATATCCATGTCTCTCTTCTCCTACCACACTGATCTATGACTATCATATCTCTTCTGCTACTATTAACAGCCTGGAAGGGATCCAGTGGTCTGTTGCTTTTGTATACCTTTGTAACTGCTGGTTAAATACGCAATCAGTATAAATTTCCTGTTGCTAGGATGACGATGACCACCTTTTCAAAATCCCTCCTGAGGCAGATATATCTTATATGTAAATGATGAACAAATGATTATAATTATTAATCTAAGTTTATAAAATCTATGGAATATGGTTGTAATCTGATGTGAGAATTTCAACGGAAAAAGACATTTTTGTTTTGTATTCGTGAATTCCGAAAGCAAACTGGACCACACAGACCATAAGATAAAGAATGATATTAAATTTGAATTAACTGGTGGCACTTTCCCTAATTCGGGATCTATTTCACACCGAGAGCAACGAATAAGTATATTTCTTTTTATGCAATGCAAACACAAACCACAAGAAGACCACTGGGACCATAGAACGTAAAGAGAATCTATTTTCCTCTTCTAACAAGGAGCTGACTTACTCCACGTGAGTGTTTTGGTTACAACACAAGACTCTCAGAGTACTTCATCGTCCGGACTTTGTGGTGTTCGCTGCTGCATTCCCATCCTCCGACCATCCTCACTCCCTCATAGTTTTCGCTACTGGACCTTTCACGTCCTGTCACCATCTCTACTCTCCCATGGCCCTCACTACTGCCTCCTCCAAACTCCGTCACCAACCTTATTCCCTCATGGCTATCATTGCTTCCCCTTCAGTGTTCCATCACCATCCTCATAGGTCAGACATAGGTTAGATGAGAAACAACTTTGGCGTCTACGTCTCCTCGTAAAGTGCAAGCCGAATGATGTGTTATCCAACAGCATCCTTTACTATCTCTTTAGAAACAAAGGTATCTAGAGAACCTGTAATTCAACTAGAGGCCAGATGAGCCACAGGATCTCTTCTTCCCTGATGAAAGTAGACATTTCCACTAGTAAAAAAAAACATTGGTTGAGACGACCGAGTCTTGGGCTAAATCTTTGTCCTTTATGAACACAGATATCTGTATATTTACAGTGTTATGTTACATGATATAGTTCAAGATCACCGTAGCCTCACAGATACAGAAAGACAAACACAGAGGAAGAAGTATAAGCAGAGAAATAGAAGGCCTTGTGATGGGCAACGCGACGATGCCATATGTAATTACAATCACAAACAGGATCACTGAAGAGTTCCTAATGGTAGTGTTAATTGTAATGGGTCCCTTCCTGAGGGGATGTGTACATCAGGATGATATGTCGGCACGACATGACACGGATGAAGACTCACTATATAGGTCAGATTGTAGATTAAACAATATTTAGTGCAAAATGTTGGGCAATTAATACCCTGGGTAAAAGAATGAGAACGCTTAGCTTAGCCAATGTTCATGATGATGATCAGTGAAAGGAAAAATAATAGGAGCTAACTGAAGCATGTTGCTTAGCGCCTGTATGTAAAGGGAATGAACAAAAGAGAATGTGAAGCGCTGAGATGTACAGGTGGTGGGATGTATGACCACTACATTGGTGGAAGCGAGGGGGAAAGTTTATATGGATGAGAAGGTGTGAAGGTTAGTAAGTTTGGATTATAGACTTGCCTGAGGAAATACCAGCAGGTATTGAACAAAGAATGGCAAAAGGTGAGAATGAATAAAGCTACGGAAGTGGCTGCTGAATTTGGGGTATTTGAGGAAGCAATGCTGTCATTTGCAGCATATTCGCGTTCAAGAGTCTATATTTTTTCGTGATTTTTCACTGAGTCTGTGATCCCATGATGCCTGCGTACCAACTCTCCTACTCGCCCACATATACATATGTATGTCCTTCATTTTAATCCAGGTATTCCCAATCACCATTCTTTTCTCAGCACCCAACTCCACAAGCTGTTCACCAATCCTCTTTACCTGCTGCTGCTTCTGTTGCTGTATAATCTGAACCCGTTAGCGATCAGGAAGAACAGCTGGGTTACCCGGCGCTGTACGGGGAGAAAATTGCTTTTACAAAAGATAAAAGAATTTTCCATGAAAATGGCCTTTGTTGGCTTTCATGAGGTAAATGTAGCAGACTTTTGAGATGAATAAGTTCCAAGTAAGACTGAACCTTAAAACGTGGTCTTTCAGGCCAGGCTCTCGTACCTTTAGATCCCACCTTTGATCCTGAGCCACAGTGATGGACCTTCATTATAAGTTGAGGCTGCTGGGTCGCCTATTTTGAATGAGTTCAGTGAACTGGGTGCAATGCATTTGGCTGGGGTGGCCTCTGGTGGCATCAAAACGGCTAAAACAAATTTATTCAGGCAGATCAAATATCACTGATTACTAATTTGAAGTATCGTTCTAACCGGTGGTTATACTTTCAAGGTGCTGGATGACCACTTGCCAAAAATTAGAACAAACTCCTCAATCTTGATAAACAAGTTCCACGAGGGAGATGTTAAGAAGTCTGAAAATAGAAATACGAACGTGTACATATATTCTGGCAGACAAGATCTAGACATGTGTATATAGGTGAAACAAAGAGAGGTTTACGGAAGATATTTTATGAATACAGAGAAAACGTTAGAGTTAGAAATGGAAAAATCGGTGTTTTTCAATGTTCGAGACTTTAATGATCAACTGACTATAGCAAATGACAACTTGCTTTCTTATCTAACTATTATGTCAAAAGATGATTGTTGAATATTGGCTAATAAGCTCAGTACAATAATTCATTTAGATAAATGGATAATGTTCTTTCAACAAAATAATTTGCAACAATATAATTAATGTTGTAAGATTACCTAGGTAAACAAGAAAAGAACACACCTCTCAGGTAAGGTCAGGTGACCCATCGTTCTGAGGTCACTTTGCTGATCACATGCAGAGGTCACTAAAGCTTGAATATATGTTGCATCTCTGTAATTGTCAGAGTAACTGAGAAAGGTCCATGATAGGCTGAAACTGAACAATACTATGGGACACAGTATGAGTGCCAAGGTTTCAATGGTTCAACGTTGTGTTCCTAAGCGTCGCCCGTCGTGTGCCAAGTGAAGTATGTTGATATTCTAAGAATGAACCATGATTTTCTATACTGTTTCAGCATATACCCTCCTTGTTCAGCTGAAAACCAAACAGCTATTAGAAAGAACCTGAAGACGATACTTAAAGTAGAAGCGCAAGAGCAGTCACACACAAGCTATGCTCACATTTCCACAACCAGTGACGCCGTAAATTACCATCTACAAGTGCATCTCCAGGTCATTTTGTATCAAGGTTCGTTGGGAAGGTGATCTACTGGATCAAGCAGTTTTATCCAGAAAGAAATTCTCTCTCTATTTTAATGAATTACCGATATATAGATTCACGTGATTATCACTGTAAGGAGGATCACAGGCGTGTGTCACCAGCAGCTGCAGTGCTTGAACTATTGTTGTTTCGTCCTGGTGACAGTGAGGGTTGGGGTCGGCCCTACGCCACTCCCACTCCAAGTGGGTCAGGACCAGCACTATAGCATGAAGTCAGCTTAGAGGGAAGGACGTGAACTGTAAATCGGGTATGTATAAAGTGAAGCTTCCAACTAGACCTTAGTTCTTCAAGAGGTTCAGTAAGTGAGAATGATACCTTAGATAGAATATTATATTTATCTTTTAATTTATCATACTTAGTCGCTGTCTCCCGCATTAGCGACGTAGCGCAAGGAAACAGACAAAAGAATGACCCAACCCACCCACATACACATGTATATACATTAATGCCCACAAACGCACATATACATACCTATACATTTCAACGCACACATACATATACATGTATACACATACATATTCATATGAACTTGCTGCCTTCATCCATTCTCGTCGCCACCTCGCCGCATATGAAATGGCACTCCTTTTCCCCGGCGCGAATGAGGTAACGCTAGGAAAAGACAACAAAGGCCACATTCGTTCACACTCAGTCTCTAGCTGTCAAGTGTAATACACCGAAACCACTGCTCCCTTTCCACATCCAGGCCCCACAAAACTTTCCATAGTTTACCCCAGATGCCTCACATACCCTGGGTCAATCCATTGACAGCACGTCGATTCCGGTATACCACATCATTCCAATTCATTCTGTTTCTCGCACGCCTTTCACTCTCCTGTATGTTCAGGTCCCGATCACTCAAAATCTTTTTCAATCCATCCTTCCACCTCCAATTTGGTCTCCCACTTCTCCTCGTTCCCTCTGCCTTTAACACATATATCCTCTTTGTCAGTCTTCCCTCACTTATTCTCTCCATGTGACCAAATCATTTCGATACACCCTCTTCTGCTCTCTTAAACACACTCTTCTAATTACCACACATCTCTCTTACCCATTCATTACTTACTCGATCAAACCACATCACACCACATATAGTCCTCAAACATTTCATTTCCAATACATCAACCGTCCTCCGCACAGCCCCATCTATAGCTCATGCCTCGTAAACATATAACATTGTCGGAACCACTATTCCTTCAAACATACTCATTTTTGCTCTCCGAGATAACGTTCTCGCCTTCCACACATTCTGCAACTCTCCCAGAGCCTTCGCCCGCTCCCCCAGCCTGTGACTCACTTCCGCTTCCATGGTTCCATCTGCTACTAAATCCACTCCCAGATATCTAAAACACTCATATCCTCCAGTTTTTCTCCATTCAAACAATTGACTTGTCCCTCAACCCTACTGAAACTAATAACCTTGCTGTTATTCACATTTACTCTCAACTTTCTTCTTTCACACACTTTACCAAACTCACTCACCAAAATCTGCAGTTTCCCAACTGAATCAGCTACAAGCGCTGTATCATCAAGCGAACAACAACTGACTCATTTCCTAAACCCTCTCATCCACAACAGACTCCATACTTGTCCCTCTCTCCAAAACTCTTGCATTCACCTCCCTAACAACCCCATCCATAAACAAATTAAACAACCATGGAGACATCACGCACCCCTGCCGAAAACCGACATTCACTGGGAACCAATCACTTTCCTCTCTTCCTACTCGTACACATGCCTTACATTCTCGATAAAAACTTTTCACTGCTTCTAGCAACTTACCTCCCTCACCATACACTCTTAATACCTTCCACAGAGAATCTGTCAACTCTGTCATATGCCCTCTCCAGATCCATAAGTGGTACATACAAATTCATCTTATTTTCTAAGTATTTCTCACATGCGTTCTTCAAAGCAATCACCTGAACCACACATCCTGTACCATTTCTGAAGCCACTCTGCTTTTCTCCAATCTCATGCCCTGTACATGCTTTTACCTTCTCAGTCAATACCCTCCCATATAATTTCCCAATATACTCAGCAAACTTATACCTTTCTAATTTGAACACTTACCTTTATCCCCTTTGTCTTTGTACAATGGCACTATGCATGCATTCCGCCAATCCTCAGACACTTCACATACAGTCAATATGCTTACCAACCAGTCAAC
The DNA here is from genome assembly GCA_032361705.1 of Panulirus versicolor. NCBI lineage: Eukaryota > Metazoa > Arthropoda > Malacostraca > Decapoda > Palinuridae > Panulirus > Panulirus versicolor. The sequence goes on along the minus strand of JAUUDZ010044290.1, from coordinate 1,199 downwards.
AACACAGTCACCACCTTTTTTAATAAATTCCGCTGGAATACCATCCAAACCCGCCGCATTGCCGGCTTTCATCTTCCGCAAAGCTTTCACTACCTCTTCTCTGTTTACCAAACTATTTTCACTGACCCTCTCACTTCGCACACAACCTTGACCAAAACACACTATATCTGCCACTCAATCATCAAACTCATTCCAAAAAACCTTCAAAATACTTACTACATTTCCTTTTTAATTCACCACTACTTTTTGTTATTAAGTCCCCATTAGCTCCCTTCACAGATGTTCCCATTTGTTCTCAAGTCTTACGCACTTTATTTACCTCCTTCCAAAGCATCTTTTTATTCTCCCTAAAATCTAATGAAACTCTCTCACCCCAACTCTCATTTGCCCTCTTTTTTCAACTCTTGCACCTTTCTCTTGACCTTCTGCCTCTTTCTTTCATACATCTCGAAGTCGTTCGCACTACGTCCCTGCAAAGATCGTCCAATCGCCTCCCTCTTCTCTTTCATTAACAATCTTACTTCTACATCCCACCACTCACTACCCTTTCTAATCTGCCCACCTCCCACCTCTCTCATGCCACAGGCATCTTTTGCGCAAGCCATCACTGCTTCCCTAAATACATCCCATTGTTCCTCCACTCCCCTTACATCATTTGCTCTCACCTTTGTCTATTATGCACTCATTCTCTCCTGGTACTTCCTTACGCAAGTCTCCTTCCCAACCTCACTTACTCACACCAGTCTCTTCACCCTAACATTCTCTCTTCTGAAAACCTCTACAAATCTTCACCTTCGCCTCCACAAAATAATGATCGGACATCCCTCTAGTTGTCCCTCTCAGCACATTATCATCCAAAAGTCTCCCTTTCACGCGCTTATAAACTAACACTTAGTTCAGTAACGCTCTCCGGCCACCTTTCCTACTTACATACGTATACTTATGAATATATCTCTTTTTAAACCATTATTTCGAAAAGAAAAATGGGTATGTTTGAAGGAATATTGGTTCCAACAATGTTATATGGTTGCGAGGCGTGGGCTGTAGAGAGAGTTATGCGGAGGAGGGTGGATGTGCTGGAAATGAGATGTTTTAGGACAATATGTGGTGTGAGGTGGTTTAATCGAGTAAGTAATGAAAGGGTAAGAGAGATGTGTGGTAATAAAAAGAGTGTGGTTGAGAGAGCAGAAGAGGGTGTA
>JAUUDZ010044279.1:0-10648 GCA_032361705.1 Panulirus versicolor | reverse complement strand
CCCATCCCCGCCTAGGGCGGGGCTGTAGTTTTGTGTAGCGGGGGTGTGTGGTGGGGTGAGGGAGTTGTGGGGGGTGTGGGGATGGTGGCCGAGGGTGCGAGAGCTGGCGTGCTGCTGTAGTGGAGGATGGTGGTGAAGCAGTGTCGTGGTAGGTCAGGGGCTTCGCATGGTGGTGCGAGAGGGTTGTTGGGTTACGAAGGGTGCTAAATAGATCGGTGATTGGAAGGGGAGGACGGGAGTTAGGTTGGTGATCGAGAGGGGAGTAAACTTGGTGATAAGCAGGGAGAAAAGTTTAGTGATTAGTCGGGGGGGGGGGGTTATGTTGGTGTTTGGGAGGGTAGATATGGAATTGGCAGACAAACTGGAAGGGTACAGAATTATATTCATGTTTGGGAGGGAAAGAATGGGTAGTTATCTAGTGATTGGAAAGTTAGAGAAAGTAGTACCTCCGAAGACGAAAGTAGAGTTGCCTGGATAATTGATAGTGGGACGAGATGCACATTGTGCCAGAACGTATCTAGATCCTGAAATTACAAAAAAAATGGTTGTAAATTTGCATATTCTTTCATCACGCAATTTAGTACATTGTGAAGTAACTCTTTAGGACAAGAGTGGAGGAATGTATTCTACTTATACATAAATGAAGATTATTCAATATTATATGCTTAATATTTTTCATTGGTCAAGAAATTGACACCATTCAAATATACCGGTGATTCACTGACAACCCAGTTACTGTTACGTAAGTTGTAGAACTAAGAGATCATATTTTCGAGTGTTGATTCTTGTACGTTTTTATTTCATTGTTTGATAAAACTTGTTCATAGTAGTGTTATTTTGGTTCAGCATTTAGAGCCTAATATTAGGACCAACACGTCGTTAGGACACGTGCACAATATTAACAGTTCTTGTGCACGACAGTACGACCCTTGAGCATGGTGGTAGGGACCTAAGGTATGGTCGATCATATGGCATTAGACCTGACCCTTAAGGGTTAGGTCCAACCCAACGTGCTCATACTCAGGGTCGCACCATTTTGCTCGAGGATTAAGTTGAATAAGATTTGGGTAGTTGGAGGTCACTATATACAAAAATTAAATATGGTATTTGCGTAGAATAGCACCACGATGACTTGGCTTTCAGCACACATACACACACACAATCAGTCCTTGCTCCTGTTCGAGTGAATTTAGTGTAACACTTGTGTCCATAATGGATTTCTTAACGGAGATCTCCATTCATTGACGGTCATTTTTGGGCCATGCCTGTCTCGTGATGTGTAAATGGTTCTTGGGGAGAAGTTTAGTCTCATTGTCACCGCTTAATTTTCGGGTTAAATACTATTAGGATTTTGTTGTTCTTTACAATGGCGAAATCCTACTTTTTTCCGTCTTATTTTCATTACCACGGCTCAGCGAGCCAGCCCATATTCTAGGAATATCTTCGGCGTTTGCGAAGTTCCCCTCCGACTTATATTTGTCTGCCTGGTTTATCATGCTGAAGCAGCTGAGTGTTGGCCCACCACCGTCTGAGGACGCTTGCAGCAACGCAGTAAATGTTCATGTACTGTCATTTGAACACGTCATGTGTACTATCCTTTACTTCAATATTTTATTTATAGATCATCCTGATTCATTAATACACATTATTCGTCATGCTTTGTGAACAATAATGTAGCTGATGATAGTGATAACAATAAATAATAATAATAATAATGATAATAATGATAATAATAATGATATTATAATTATTATATTATTATTGTATGTGGTGTAATGTGTTTTGATCGAGTAAGTAACGAAAGGTTAAGAGAGATGTGGTAATTAAAAGTTTGGTTGAGAGAGCAGAAGAGGATGTGCAGAAATGATGTGGACATAGGGAGAAAATGAGTGAGGAGAGGTTGACGAAGAGGATTTGTGTCACAAGTGGAGGGAACAAGGAGAAGCGGGAGACCAAATTGGAGATGGAAGGAGTGAAAAAGATTTTGCGCGATCAAGGCTTGAAAATTCAGGAGGGTGAAAGGTGTGCTTGGGATATAGTGAATTGGAACGATGTGGTATACTGGGGTCAACTTGCTATCAATGGAATGAACTAGGGCACGTGAAACTTCCGGGGTAAACCATGGAAAGGTGTGTGGGGCCTGGTTGTAGATAGGGAGCTGTGGTTTCGGTGCATCACACATGACAGCTGGAGAATGAATATGAGCGTCTGCGGCCTTTCTTCGTCTGTTTCCTGGCACTGACGCGGGACACAGTGATCAAATATGAATATTTATCTAATATTTAGAGAGAGAGAGAGAGAGAGAGAGAGAGAGAGAGAGAGAGAGAGAGAGAGAGAGAGAGTGTAAAAGAATTCCACTGCTTCGCTTTTCGAGGAAAGGATATACGTATGAATATTATATACAGTACGTATCAATCCTCGTGTGGCCGGTCTTATCAGAGAAATTGAGGGAAACAGTAATCAGGCGCTAATCACGGTGGTCGTCACACACACACATACCTCACGAGAGCAGTCGTCGAAATGAGACGTGATTAATTTCTTTCTACCTTTGCAGGTGGCTGTTGCGGCGCCACGTCCAAGAAGACCATCGTGGGCGGGTGGGCGTGGGCATGGTGGTTCGTCACTGACGTCCAGAGGCTCTCCTTAGAGGTGCGTGTTGGATACTCCTACGGTGGCGGCCTTCACACGGTGCCTCCTGACGTGTTGAGAGCACTGCAGGTTGAGGCTTCGTCTAGTAGGAATGGCCACTGAGGCAAATGCCAAATGCTTGGCCCATGGCTTAGTGGTTATGACCAGTAGTACCAAGTGCTGAGCTAGAATTCGGATTGTTGCACAGAATATGATTGTGATTAGTCATTATTTTTAAGGGTGTATCCTTCTTTGTAGAATCGTGTAGTGTTGCTTGTAAAGGTCTCTGGGTTTTGGATTTATTGGTTTGTAGTGGAGATGTTTAATGTGAGTGTTAGGGAAAGAGTGTTAGCACAAGTTAAGGGTAATAGTGTATGATGAGGGCACGTAATAAGGGTATGAGGGTAATAATATATAATATGGGAACGTCATGAGGATAGTAGTGTACGTGGGCTCATCATAAGGGTGTGGGGACAGTGAGTGCATGATATGGGCACATCATGAAGATATGAGAATGGTAATGTTTGATGCAGGGAGAGTTATGATGGTAATAGTGTGTGATTTAGGTACGTCATGATGTTGTGAGGGTTGTTATGTATGATATAGTTATGAGGGTAGCAGTCTACTGTATGACATGGGTGCATCGTGAGGGTATGAGAATGGTAATGTTTGATGCAGGGAGAGTTATGATGGTAATAGTGTGTGATTTAGGTACTTCATGATGTTATGAGGGTTGTGTATGATATAATTATGAGGGTAGCAGTCTACTGTATGACATGGGTGCATCGTGAGGGTAGCAGTGTATGATATAGGGGTATATTGAGGGTATTAGAGTTATAGTGTATGATATGGGCACATCATGTGTGAGTAATTATAGAAATGTGTGATGTGGACATGTCATGAGGTTATGAAGGTAGAAGTGTATAATTTTGGCAGATCATGAGGGTGTATGGTTATTAGTTTATGATGTGGGCATATTAGTGTGTGATGTGGGCACATAATGAGGGTTTGAATGTATGATGTGGTGTATTTCATGAGGGTATAGATTACCCTCAGGCTATATATATAAGGTGTATATGAAACATAAATGGATTTTGTGTTTAGAGTTGGGTCCCATCCCCAAGATATCTCATTATGTATGTGCAAATATTCCGAAATCCACAAAAAAAATCCAAAACCCGAAGCACTTCTCGTTCCAGGCATTTTGGATAAAGGATACTCAACCTGTACCAAGTTTGGGAATGCTTGCCTTAAATTATTGCTGTTATAGATGTATACTGTAAAAAGGAACTTCATTTGTTCTTTTCTTGTCAGGTGATTACCCTGAACCCACGATGTGAAAATGTGGAGACCTCTTTGGGTGTACAGGTGACAGTCACAGGTGTTGCCCAAGTCAAGGTCATGAAGGAGGACAAAGTACTCAAGATTGCCTCCGAGCAGTTCCTTGGCATGAGCCCAGATGAAATCAAAGGCACCATTCTCATGACACTTGAGGGTCACCTCAGGGCTATCCTAGGTAAGGTTTGTTTTGGAGCATTGCGTGAACTGGATATCAAAACTTAAGCTACCATTATCTGTTAAAGTCTTTGGAACATCTCTTTTGGAAAGTTTGATATGCCTCTAAGGAGTATGATGATATGATAGAGTATGCTTATGAATGTTAATATCAGGTAAAATCTGAGATTTAAAAGGGTTTAGCTCTTGATGATATTGCTGTAGGTGAAAGCAAAGAATAAACTTTGAAAATTCAAATGTGATCAGTTAAGAAGACTAGCCTTGCAAAAGTCATATAGGCCTTTTAGGCTAAGCTAGCTGGTGGCTTTGGCACCACCATAACACCTGTGGCACTGATTTAGTTTACTTCTCTTACTTTTTGCTTTCCTCAGTTATTTACTTTATTTATGATACTTAGTCGCTGTCTCCAGCGTTAGCGAGGTAGTGCAAGGAAACACAAAAGAATGGCCCAATCCACCCACATACACATGTATATACATAATAAATGCCCATACACACACACATACATACCTATGGATTTCAACATATACATACATACATATACATACAAACTTTCCTCGGTTATATGAAGGAAACGAACAAGTAATGTTAAAGATTGGGTTTGTGAACTGTAACAGTGAAATATAAGAATTCTTAATATACTTGTTTTCTTGTGAAGTATAAGAACTCCAAGTAACCCTGCTTTCTCTTTGCCACCTTTGCCAAAGATCTTACTTTTTTTATAGATATCAAAAGATCTGAAAACAAATGCCATATCATCATACATCTCAGTACTTCAAGATTTTCAAACCCAATTTTCCATAGAACCTTTGACTAATATAATGTAAAAACCTGACATGCAAATATTTTTTCACAAAACCACTGATTATCATATGATACCTTATAGATTGCAATGGTTGCATATGCACAGAGAAGTGAAGGAGATGGAGTTACAGATATGTTTTAGAGACAGCTTGCAAATTTAGATGAGGAAGGTACTAAATGGCAGAAGCATATCTTATGGCTGGCAGGATGAAATGAGTATAAGGGTGACAAGACTAAATGAATATGATATGCAGTAGTAGTGATATATGTTGTGGGATTATGGATGAATTGATAATAGTGAAAGGTAGGTTGAATGAAGTACAAGCACGAGCAGGTATGAGATTCCAGATATATAATTTCAGTTCGTGGGTGTCTTTAAGTGTAGTGAGTATAGGCAACATAGGAGAAAAGAATGTGAATAATGCAATTTGGTAAAGAGTGTATGATTGATTGGTAACATGCCTGATGTATATGCAGTGGCTAGTTGGGGTCTTATTAGATTATAAATTATAAATAAGTATGCTGCCAGTAAGTCATTGGTTTAGATGAGAGAGAAAATATTGATATCTCACTTTTTGAAAAATGAAGTTCCAGTAATCCAGCCCTTTTCTTAGTAATCACCAATATGTTTACAATCTTTGTTTTTCCATAGCCACATTGACGGTGGAGGAAGTGTACCAGGATCGAGACCAATTTGCCCAGCTAGTACGAGAAGTTGCTGGTATGGATGTTGGCAGAATGGGTATTGAAATCTTGTCCTTTACTATCAAGGTAAGATAACATATAGAGTTCAACGAAATTTCAGTGGAGTAGGGACTTCTCAATAGCACCTTTGCTTTTCCTTCCAGCATAAGCCAGTGACCTAGTGGTCAGATAGTCAGTAATTAAGAAAACAGAACAAAGGCTGTTGGCACACATGAACCTTTGACATTTTGTAGACTATGTTCTTACTTATTTCGCTTATATCAGAAGTATTGCCAAATTACAGAACTATTTTATGAAGCCTGCCAGGAGGAAATGTTAACACCTCAATCCTACCAGGCTTTAACAACCCATTGCTTTTACCAAAAATTTCTTGCTTTAGATACTGTTGTTATATAACAAACCTTGAATTTTGAATGTTGGTTCTTTGTAATTTCTTTTCTTATTTATTTTTCTTTCTGCTATGAATTTTTGTCGCAATCTTCTTTCTAATAAAGACAATTGCTTTGACCTATATATAAATTATATATAGGTCATTCACTTGCGCTGAAAACATTCAGCTAAGAGACCATAGAGCAGATTCGACCTAATCTGTAGAAAAGAAACAACAAATTGGCACACCTTCCTTTGCACTGTGGATCACAAAACCAACAGCAACTAACTGTGGAGAACAGGAGAGAAATTCCACACATCCTACATCATCCCTAACGGATGAAGCACTTCTAACCCAAGATAATGTTTTCCCTCCCAAAGGATATACAAACATATTAATGAAACAGTTCTCAAAAATTTGCCACAAAATAACTAACTATACCCTTAAACTGAATATTCATGAAAAACTACTCAAACTCATACCTGTTGAAGTGTGAAGCAAGGGTAAGCTCTGTTTTTACTTGTGGATTGATAGTTGATTAAGAAGTGGTTTGGAATAGAGTGTTTTCATGCTTTTGTGAATAACTTGGGGCTTAGTTTGTTGCCGTGAGATCGAATTGGAATTATATTCATTTCTTTTTGCAGGTGTAAAATGCATTTGATGGGTATGCTGCTGGTGATTGTCTTGAGTGCTAAGCTTTGTGTAGTTTGCAGCTTTCTTTTATTATGATAAAGCCTGAGGACTCCTTTTATGGTGCTTCTACAGCTTTGAGGTCACAGTCCATGCAGAAGCTGTTATTTGATGGATTCCTTGGGAGCAAGATCATACTCTATATATATAATGAATTTTTTCTTTTTCATATTCGTTGCCATTTCCTGCCACAACTAGGTAGCAGAAGGAAATGATGAACTTTTAATGATTAAGTTGTCCAAAATAATATGGTCACCTTGCTTTTATGTTTTTTCCTTTATCTTGTTCTATAATGTATTCTTTTCTTGACTTTTGCAGGATGTGTATGATCGTGTGGAGTACCTCTCATCCTTGGGCAAGTCCCAGACAGCTGCAGTCAAAAGAGATGCTGACATTGGTGTCGCTCAGGCAAATAGGGATGCTGGCATCAAGGTAGATGAGACTCTTTAAAGCTGATAAAGGATATGAATTGATTCACTGATACTGTATCATGTAGTGTATTTTTCAATATCTGAAGCTTTTATTAAGCTAGATGATCTTTCCTGTTTTATTAAGTCTTTTGATTTATTTTATTTGACTGATGGTATGCAATCAGTATGATAGTTTAAGAGAAGGTGTTAGAGTTGTTGATTTGGATTTGAGTAAAAGTTGGAAATGGTATTGTTTTCATGTGTAATAGATATGTACCTTCTTCACATCTTGCACGTAACACTTGATATTTATAAGAGTTTTACCTTTACTGAGTATCTTCAGGGTAGGATATGTTTCCTTTTTAGCTTTATTATCCATACTTCAACAATTTCAAGGATTATATGGTGTTACCTTTGTTTGTAAGTGCATTACCATGAGTTTTGAACCTAGCAACCCCCAGGACCCTTTTTATGGGGATTCTGCAGATCTCTTGAAATCAGACACATCTGATGAGGACCATAGGTCATTAAGTGTGATGATGTATGCCTATTTGTTCTTAGTAAAAGCTGGGCACCTGATGAGCTGATGTTCATTGCCCTCATTGTAGAACTTTCATCATGGGCATGAAGGGTGCTGTGTTGCATTGAATCTGCATTTTTCATGTTGAGTAGATGAATGGTTTCCAGAGCACAATTATGCCAGTGTTTCTCATGTCTGTCTCATCAGTGCAGGTTTTGATGGATGTATATCAAGTGGATTGAAATTCAGGATTTGGTAATAGGAAATTCATAAACATGGTAACAATATTTTGTTGTCTATAAATGATAGTTCATTATAAAACACTAACAAATGTACAATATTCACAATACTTATTTCAGATTCTACAGACTGGTATAATACATGGGGCTTGTAGAATTACCAAGACTATAATAAGTTACATTATTTTTTGTTCTGCCCATTCAAATTCAACATCAAATGAAAACATTCATGAACCTGTTCTACTCCATTTCCATTTGTGTGCATATAGCACTTCAGCTCATTAATACACATCCTCAACTTGTGTCTTGTATGCTTAAGTGAAAGTGGTCTTTGTATTATGAGGCTCCACCTGCATGAGGTTACACTGTAAGTGAAAATTCATCTTTAGCAAGGCTGTATCTTTGGGAGTACAGTCTTGTCAGAGAATTTCTCACTCCAAAGGAGTCCGCATTTCCCTGCCACTGGAAGTAGTGCAGCCTTGGACTGGATGATCCTTTACAAAACTCCTGGGTAACACCAGGAGTCTTTTACAGAAACTGATCCTTCTTTCTTTCATACTAGTCCACAGTTTCTAATGGCAGCAAGGCAGTGCCAGGAACAGACAAAGAAAATCCGCAAAATAATAGAGATGATAAAGTTTTTACCTCTGTACATTAAAACATGTTACTTATTTCTTCACACAGTTTCATAAAGACACATCTAATTTCTATAAATAATGATTAAAGAAGAATTCAAGAAAAACTTTGCTGGGTCATTTTGTTAAAACAATAGCATTTCTCTTTTAGTTAGAAAATGTTTTATTGAAAAAAGTAAATGTTTGATGTTGCTATAAAGCATTCCAAAACCCTAGGACCCTGAGTGGATAGCATTAATAAATTTTAGAGGTTGTATACTATTAAAAAATGTTCAAGAGATGGGGGTCCCATGATTGTAAAACTCCCTCCCCATGCTGTACAAATAGATATAAAGATATGGAAAGCTTTGCCAGTTCATGTGTTTATGCTTAGTATTATTTTTTTGGTCTCAAAGAGCTTTGTTACATTGTGTAGGATATTGACCAAATTTGATGAGATAACCAATGATATCAGTCACATATTTGGTGTTTAGATGAAGAGAGGGCATAATGTCATACACTAGTTTCTGTTCCTAAGCTTTGATAGAGCATGTTGAATTCCTAGTATGGTACTGTTTTTGTACTATTTTGTGGTAGAATGTGAATGGAGAGGATATTTGTGTTACTATATTTTTCTAATTTTTTCATCTTTTAGATTTAGGCTTATGTTCTTGCTTATTTTATATTTGAATAATTCTTATTATACCCTTAGGAAGCTGAATGCGAGAAAACAGCAATGGATGTGAAGTATAATACAGACACAAAGATTGAAGACAATGCCAGACTGTTTAAACTTCAAAAGGCCCAGTTTGACCAAGAGATCAACACTGCGGTAAGTTTGAAAACTTTTATTTTGCTGTTAGTAAGGACTTCTGTAATGCACTTTTTATCAATATTTTTCCTGCTCAGATTGCTGAAGATTTAAACTAACTTTTAGCCAACTATAAAGGGGTGATGTCTGCATTAGTTTGAGTTAAGAATCAGTTGATACTTGATCATAAGATATTATGTTTTCTGAGAAATGGTTATACTGTTCTTGAGTTGGAAAGTGTTGTAGTCTTATGGAAATAGATTAAAGACTCCTGGGACTACCCAGGTATCCCCTGCATAGTATTTGGTGGAATGCATGATGAATTTCTTGCCATGAAACAATCCAAGAATGGATAAAATGGTGAAGATTACCTGTTTGCTATATATCACTTTTAGTAGGTTGGCAGCTTTTTTAGCAGGAAGATCTTAACTAGCCCTGATTTCTTGCAGCCTTGCATAAGCTACTGCTCATCTCTTTTGGCACATTACTTAAGCAAAGAGAGTCTCCTTACAGACTACAGACAGATCTTTTAGACCATTGATAAATTAGATGTTATGTATGTGATTCTCTTTGGTTGCTTTTATTGATAGTTCATTCAGATTTGGTAAAACTTCCTTATTTCAGAAAGCAGAGGCTCAATTAGCATACGAACTCCAAGCAGCAAAAACGCGACAGAAGATCCGAAACGAGGAAATCGCTATTGAAGTCGTAGAAAGGAGAAAGCAGATTGAGGTAATATTAGGGAAATTTTGATTTAATGCAAATGTTAGACAAGGAAATTAGAGGAAAATGGAAGGAGACCCCTTAACTCATAGTAGTTAGGTCCAGTTTAGCATAAGAAATAGCCTGTTCTCTGTATGAGAATTCCCACAATAAACTAAACTTTTAGGAATTGTTAGTTTTGAATTTTTTGTAATGCAGAACATTAGTGAAGGCCTACTAGGAAAATCTAAGTTGTTAAACCTGTACAGACAGGCTGTAAATAAGTGTTATGATGATCAAAGCAGAGGGGGTGTTCTGCTTTGCTTTCCTCTCCATAACACTTTTTAGGTCTAATTACCTTGAAGGAATCATAAGGACTTTGTAATCAGATAATCCGTGAAACTTTGCATTTTTTCTTTCTATACTATTGTTGATGTAATTTCTTTTAATATTTTCATGATATCAGGTTGAGGAGCAAGAAATCAAGCGGAAGGAGAAAGAATTGATGGCCACAGTGCGCTTACCAGCTGAAGCAGAGAGTTACCGTGTAGAGACTATCGCGCAGGGCAGACGTACACAAGTAAGTTCTGTTTTACCAGATCAGGCCTTTGATGTGATTCAGAAGTAAGATATATGGTTA